>CM061534.1:20980149-21145251 GCA_030545055.2 Neoaliturus tenellus
TGTCTAAAATGGACATTCCAACATATATGGGTCGATCCATCTTAATTGAAATTTTATTCATAGAAACGGCTACAAGGTTTTCATTAATAATTATAGAAGATGCAAAGTTTGGTTTTTGCACCAATTTCTGTAATTTTGTTGGATCAACAACCAATCTTAAGTCTTTGTGATTTCTTTTGTTTTCTAATGTTTTACCGAATATCGCATTGTTCATTAATTTAAAGAAATCTTTTTGAAAATTGGATGTTGCTGCAGTTCTTCTTCTTGTGTTGTTATCTATATAAGATTTTAACCAACAGGATTGTGAAAATTGCAGTACTTTATTAATTTTCGTAATTTTTAATCCCATCTCTAGCGCTTGCTGTACTGTCCAATAATGAGCTACATACCTAGTCTTATTGTTAAGTGTCATCATCAATTTTGGCCATCTACCAGTGGGAGATATTTCTGTTTTTGCTAATAGTGGTAGATCATAATGATGGTCGTGGAGATGTTCTGGGTATTCAAAATCAAAGTCAAAAATGTAGCCAATATCCCCATATTTAGGGATATCAGCGATGTTATTGATTGAATTTGGATCAACCCATTTAAAATTGTCATATGGAAGAGGGTTTGACATGGCCCATCCGTACAGATTATTTGCATCAAAATAACCTATAAATGTGCTAGGTTGTGATGCGTCGTAATTTGGAAGATATTTATTGTTTGCTTTTACATATCTAGTTACACTTTGGGTTAATCCTCCTCGAATACCGGATTCAATCATCAACACCATGTCTATGTCAGTTAATAGTTGAAGTTTGCATTTTGTTTCTTTTAACATAGCCTGCCATGCCAATCCGGGAGCTGTGTACGAATGAAGTGGGTCTAATCCATATGCTGTAAAACAGGTGTTTCTAAATTCTTCCATTATGTCGCAGAGTAAAGTCACATCTAATTTAACATAAAAATCTGAATATTCACCTAAGGTTCTTATTTCTAATTCATTCCATACTCTACAAGCGTGTTGATAATCCTCTTCACTGATGTCCTCTTCATGTAATTTATTCTTAAAAGCTTCTTTAGGTGGAAGTGACGTTTCTTCAAATTTTTCCAAATTGTCAATGTAATCATAAGGAAAAACGCCTTTACGAAGAACTAAATCTAATTTATCATTGTTTACAATTTTCTTTGTTTCTATTAAATCTTCTTTTCTAAGATTTTCAGAAAGTTTTGATAAGCTGCACGGCATAAACCGGTACGAATCTACAAATTGCAACTTCATATTTCCAATTTTTTTACTAAAAGTTATAAACTTTTCAGTTGTTTCTGCAAGAACATCAATTGCACCATCATCTCTCCCCAATTCTGGTATTATAAAATGACCATCATAACCGCTAAGGTTATGCAATATTACAGGAATTTTTCTGGTAATCTTATAGTTTATGTTGCATGCATTACATGCTGCACCCCTATAATATCCTGTAAGATGATCGTGATCTTTAACTTTATAGTTATTTAAAGTAAATTCATTTTTACATAGAAAACAGTAAGTAGCATTTTCATGTTGAATTTCCTCTTCTTCCTCCATTGGTATCATTGGTACTATATTATTATACAAATTTTCAACATGGCCAGCTATTTCATATAGATGATTTAAAAATGTTCTGGCAACATCTTCACCACGATACACCACGGGTTTTGATGACAATCCATATGCATTCAAATGTTCTTCAACCAATGTGGATTTAACCAATAAACAAAAACTGTTAGGCTTGTGCATTTGATATTTTATACTCTTCCTTGCTTCAATGTTTTCATCTTCAATTGGAACAAGTGTTGATTCAAAATCGGCATATATTACTATAGGAATGCGATACTGATGGAAAACTTTTTCAAACTGTAAATATGATTTATTTAATGGTGGTAGAATAATCTTAGCTTCAAAATTTTCATTACACAGTTGTTTGTGCTCCAGTAACCAATTTTGTTCTCCATTTCTAGGTTCTTTAAAACAAAAACATCTTTTACAAATTATTTTTTTATGTTTACTTCTTGATAATTGTTTATTGACAAGTTTTTCAAATGATTTTATCCATACATAGTGTGATACTTCATCCTTTGTAATTAATAACAAATCCGTATGGTCTGCAAGTTCGTTTTTTACCACTTTCAAAGGATACACCTTGTTAGAGCTGTCCAAACCAAATACATTTACAGATATTCCAGGGTTTTGTTTTTCAAATTTAGAAATATCCTTCAAGGCTACCGGATAAGACACACCTTGAAAGTTATATCTGTATCTATAGTTCTCATATTCTTCGCTGGGTCTTTGTGCATCGCGTGATATGAATTTTGATGTCATTGCATACCGGAAACATTCCGTATCATGATTTTGAACATTCACACATGATTTTGTATCTTGAATCCTTTTTGGAAGAGCTATATAACTGCTCCCCATTACCCCATACCCATGCTTGTGAACTCTAATATCCATACTTACTACACTAACTAAACTCCAACCTGATCCTCGTCCTTCATGTTCTTGGATTTTATTGATGATCTCATCAAAACATTCTTCTACTATTGAATTAATATCTGAACTACTCATGATGGTTCTGTTTTTAGTTATAAATCCTCTTGGTGACAATTCTTCTTCAACGTTTATAAACATAGCATCCAATAACAAGCCGAATTTAATAAAATTTAATCGTTTTAATTCTTCTTTTAAAAGTTTAACTACAATGGTTTTTGCTTCGGCAAGAAATTTGTCTAATTCTAAATTTTCATTTTGGATTTTGTGATGTGTTACTACTCTTCCAGGCAATGCATGAATACTTAAATTAGGTAGTGCATTAGATGGTCCCGCTGTTTCTTCTTCTTCTGCAGATGCATTTTTATTTTCATTTTGTGTTAAATTTTCATTTATATTATGATATAACTCCTTATGAATGTCTAGCAATATTTCATCTTCATAAGTTTCTAAACATATATCACAACGATGCATTTTAGTGATGTTTATCCTATGAAATTCGGCATATAAATGAAATGCATCTTTTTCATACCTCCTTTTTATGCTGTATTACCCCACCACTTTTTACCCCCACCACTATTTTTAATCTTCTTCTTCTTCATCTTCTTCTTCTTCATATGGAAATAATTGTCTTGCACAAAAAATTAATCTTCCACGTATTGATTCCAAATCTGGATCGTGACTGGATGTTGGAGTTTCATTATGAATATTTTCAAATTCCAATGATGGTGTGTATTCATTCTCTGTTAACTCCATTTCTACATCTTCACTCCCTTCATTTATTAATTCTTCTTCCATACTGTTAACACTATCTGTTTCTGAACTGTCATTATCCACATCTTCCACATCAAACTCCTCTTGTAGAATTTTACACAATATTTCTGCAATAGGTTTACTTGGATAGTCGGTGGTATCTACAGGAGCCATGTCGATTAAATGAAAGAGCTTCTTTCTCGTAGCTGCTTTTATATAAATTATTTTATTAGGTCAAGGTCAACAACACTTAAAGCGAGAATGGGGAATAGAGCACTAAGTGGTATGTTAGTCCATTACCACAAAGTGATCTATTCCCCACTCTCTAATGCAAGTCCAATTAATAACCAATTTATATTCAATATTTTTAGTAATTTTGCAGTTTCCTTTGTTTAACTTTTCTTTATTAATTGTCTTTAATCACACAGTTCATAGGTTCTTCTTTTTCTTGGTGAAACAATTGTTTACGTTCATATTCCAATTGACGTATTCTTTCATTTTTTATAGTCAACTCTATAAGAAGTTGGTTGATGTAGTCAGCAGCCATGTCGATTGTTCTGGTTCTTACTTCTCCCAATTTCACTCCTGGTATTAGCCTCTGTAGTTTATAATATTTTAGTTTTATTCTTGTTTCTCTTGCCTTTGCCATTTCTTTCATCTTCATTTTTCGAGAGTCCGCATATTGTTTTTTATTCTTTTCACTTAATGAAAGATCCAAAATGATGTTTTCACTATTCATGTTGTCTTTTCTTATGTTATGTTAGTAAACGCCTGTTTAGGATAAGAATGACTCCAACCGAGCGTTGGACTTCTTTTATCTAGTTTCCCCCACTCAATTACCTTCCCCCACCATGTTTATTTAGGTCAAGGTCAAACATAATTAATGCGAGAACGGGGAATAGAGCACTAAGTGACATGTTATTCCATTGCCACAGAGTGATCTATTCCCCGCTCTCTATTCTACAACTAATTTTTTTTCCTTTTATATTTTATTATTTTTTTTGTATTTTTTTTTACCCATCATTTTTTACACAGCAGGAGGTTGGTACTTCACAGGAGAGTCTCTATCAATATCATTAAATGCGTTCCATGCATAAGTAGCAGGAAGATCGTTTGGCTCCATCTGCAGAACAGGGAGTTCATTTGCCGGATTCCATACATTTAGATTTTGCAACTCCTTTAGTTTATTTTCCAATACTTCAATTTTACCCAACAGTTCTATTATGTACTTGTTTGCAGTCCTCAATGTATGTGCTCTTGTACAGCCTACGTCCAATGAAGGTACTAAAAGCTGCATTTGATACAATTCAGTTTTCTCTTTTATATGACGTTCCTTAGCTAAAATGCTCAATTCCGGATGTGTTATAGGTTTACCTTTT
The DNA here is from genome assembly GCA_030545055.2 of Neoaliturus tenellus. NCBI lineage: Eukaryota > Metazoa > Arthropoda > Insecta > Hemiptera > Cicadellidae > Neoaliturus > Neoaliturus tenellus. The sequence goes on from CM061534.1 coordinate 20,984,794, forward strand.
CTTGACAAATTTACAATCTTCTTTGACAAATTTAACGGTTTTCTTTCACTTGTTGAAAGAGTTGAATAGTCCCGAGATTCAGCCATTTTTTTTTCTATGATGTTCTTCTTTTAAATGGTAGTAAGCGAATAACTCCTGCTGCGTATAAACCTTGTTTTATACACAATTCCCCCACCATTTTTATTCTCCCTCTACCAAGTTCTTTAAACATAAAACCAAACTTCTAATTCCGCGTTAACATTGTTGTCTTTTAAAAATTTAACAAAGTCCGAGCTGGAAGTTGACATATCTCTATTTCTTAAATAGTCTCTTACTATGTCTTCATCCCCTTCCTCTAAAATGTAACAAAATACCTTCATTAGAGTTCCATTATCTTGTTTTGAATGAATAAAATTTGAAACTGTTGTCCACTCCTCTTCAACTATTTTAAAGCTTGTCACTTCTAGTTCAAAATTCATTTTTTTTTTTTTTTTTTACTAAATTACAAGTTACTTTTTCAAACAATATTACAAGACTAAAGAAATTGGTGAACATCGAGCAACATATATAACCAATACCCCCCACTTCTATTTTCCCCCACCATTCAATAAATTTCCCCACCATAGTGTTACATTAAACAGTTTTTTTTTTTTAATATGATCTACATCTAATAAATCTAAATAACAGTTGTGCACAGATTGTACATTTTTCATTCATGATTTCAAACCTTATTAGTGGTGCCTTAACACGATGGTCTACATATCCTCCTTCAAGATCAAATTCATCCCAATCATCTATAGCTGCTCGTGCACAATCTTGACAAAGAGTCGTCCCATCTGCAAATTTATAAGCAACAATAATGCCAAACCCATAATTTTGTCTTCGGTATTCATGAATAGCTTCTCTAATGCTGTTTGGAATAACACATTCTCCTGATCTTATTATATGGTTAAATAAAAAACCATCACAAATAATTTTCCTCAAGCAAAGTTCAAATAGAGTATCCACCATGTTTTATAAAAGAGATTAATATTTCAACTGAAGTGTTTACACATGTTACATCCGTCTTAAATACTTTATCCCCACCATTTTTTATATATGTCAAGGTCAAATTATATTAATGCGAGAACGGGGAATAGAGCACTAAGTGACATGTTATTCCATTGCCACAAAGTGATCTATTCCCCGCTCTCTATTCTAAATCTAATTTTTTTTAATATTTTTTTTATTTTATTAATTTTTTTTATTATTTTTCTTTTTTATAAGTTTATACAGATATTTAAACTTCTTTCTTCAAATTCCCAATATTTCATTTCCTTCTTCTGCACCCTCTTCAACTACAACTTCATTATTTCCATTTTTCAAGAGCAATAGTTCATTTTTCAATTTCTTCATTTCATCTTCTAATTTTGTAATTTTAGACTCTCTATCTTCCAATAATAATTTCAAATACTTAATATAACTACCAGCCGCATGTACGGTCTTTACTCTGTTTTCTCCAAGATGCATGCCTGGGATTTGGATTTGTAGCCTATAATACTCCATATTAATATTAGACTGAATTTGTCTTGCTTGTTCGCTTTTCTTCCTTCTAGCTTCGGCTTCTTCATGAGAGGCAGTCAAATCAGACAAAATTGGACGATACATTGTTGGTGAATGATTTTAGAAGAGTGAGAGACTATCCAGTTCAACAACACATTTATCTACTTTCCCCCACCACTATCCCGAGTAGGCCAAAAATGTTGAATACATATTTCAATAGTTACACTGGCACCATTTTCAACTAAAAATTTATAAAGAAAATATGGATACTCACTGGGTTTAATATTCATATTGTCCATCATAAAGTTAAACGCCAATCTTTCCGAATATTCATTGTGATATTTTTCAGTGACACCAATTAACATTCCTTGTTTTTGAAATTTAAAACCAATGTCTGGAATTTTTTTACAATCCTCCATGTCTAAAAGTGGGAAATAATATGTAAAGGAATTTACTGGTGGAACCCAGGGTTCTTCCTTACAAAAAGCTTTAAACATTGCTTCTCGGTCCTCCATTATGAAATGATTTTTAAACTGTTTTCTTTCCTGCTTAAATAACCTAACCCCCCCACCATTTTATCCAGATTCTTCTTCTTCAGATTCGGTTAACTCTTCCGGTTGATGCATCATTGATATATTCCCAGTTTCATTAGTTGTTTCTTGGTTTAAATTTATAAATTCTTCTACTATTTCTTCTATTAACTCTCCAAATGTAACATTCATCTCTTGTTCTAGTTCTTCTTGTTCTTCTATCTGACGATGTGTAATAATTTCAGTAATGTATATAAAGGTAGTAGCTCTTGGAGACATAGTTTAATAAAGTGTATGGCTTTACTAACAACACAGCATATAATGAATAAAAAAACCTGATCAACTCTTGCTTTTATAGCAAATATAGAGAAGGGGAAAAGAGGGGGAAAGGAGGGGGGGGGGGATCATTAAGAAAAACACCGACATATCATTAGTCCAATTCAGAGTCTGAAGATTGTATAGGGGATATCAATGTATCAGTTGACGAATCTAAAATGAATGTTTCAATTGCTTCTTTAACAATTTCTTCATCACTATCATTTATTAGCTCTTCAAATATTTCTTGTTCAAAGGATGAAATTTCTTCTTCCAATATAGAATCATCCATACTATTATTCAATTCTTCTTCCGAACCTTCATTTGTCTCTTCCATCCAAGTTATATTTTCAGTTGTATTAAACTGATTTTTTACTTCAAAATAATTTAAAAAAGGTGTATCCTTAAAAACCATTATTAACCTTTTCTCTTCACACCAAAGTAATATCTTATGACAAAGTGATACTGAGTATAAAGTTGCTGCCTTATATATATATATTCTATTTTCCCCCACTATATTTCATATAGTTAAACATTTGTAACATAGTATGATTACTCTTCTTTATCAAGCTTGTAATACATTGCAGCTACTTGCAACTCAAACTCCATTTCTTCTACAAAATTACGTAATTGCACCATCCAAGGAAATAAATTATTTAAATTTTCAATTCTGATTGTGCATGAACACAATAATTTATAATCACCTCTACGATATATAAGCACTTTAACCCCTACACCCATATCTTTCAAAATTGTTTCTTCAATCTTTCTATGTAATCCATATAATAGTGGCCAAAGTTCTGTATGTTTAGCAAAGAATGAATCCAATCTTTTAGACATGTTCACTATATAGCAACTGGTTAAATTCTAAGCAAACATGTAAGCTGCGGGCTTTTATAATGCAAACTAACAAAAGATATATGGGGGGGGGGGGGATCAAGTTCAAGGTCAACAAACTTTAACTTATATAGTAACCAATTACCATTAACTCTCACATAGCCTTTTTGGGTTTAAAAAACCCTGCTTATCTTAAACAGATATTAAACCAGTTATTATACTCCTCATTTCCCCTGAAATCCTCAAACAACTCTGCCCATTGCCAGATGTATTCGGCATTGTCTGCAGTCACATACAAAATTGGGCTACCGAGAAACAACACTGGTGATATGATTACTATTGTTCTGCCCAACTGCAGCCAGTCCAATGCTTCCCACATGTATGGGTCAAGGCTTTCTTCCAGGTCCAAAGTTACACAACGCAAATATTCAAATATTAATCGTTCATCTTCCTCAACTTCTTCCATTTCCTCTAGCTCAGATTCATCTTCCTCAACTTCTTCTATTTCCTCTAGCTCAGATTCATCTTCCTCCACTTCTGCCATTTCCTCTAGCTCAGATCGCCTGTTGTAAAAGTTTGAACCGTCCAGCGGAGCCATGTTCACTGTACACCAGGTAAGCGGCCAATGTTCCATACCCAGTTGCATAGCGGCTACTTATATAAGACAAGAGAAAGTTGGCAGGGGGGGGGGGGTCAAGTTCAAGTTTAAGGTCATGTAAAAGTAGGTCACAGAACTTAGAGTGACCAAAAAATAATGGGAGAGAAACTCAGCGCACTATTATATAGCGCTGGTTTCTCTCCCATTATTTTTCTACCAAAATTTTGAAAAAAAGCTAACTGATTTTAACATTTACTACGTCCCCACTTAGTCCAACCATCCTCACCTCTTATTAAATAGTCTCTCGCATCAAGTCTATTGATCGCTTTTTGTTTTCTCAGAGGTACAGACAGCTGTATTACCCATTTGAAGCCGTTACACCCAATTACAATTTTGTTGTGCTTGTCTGTTTTACTTACAAAAAAGTACCTCAAACCTTCCTTCAGTCTATTTAATTTAGTAGGAGGGTAGGACTTACTGGAGATTACAGTCGGTTGTGGCTCAGAAAGATGGTTTATGAGATGTACACGGCAATACTTTTCATTTAACACACATTTCCTACCACAAACCAATCCTTTTTTAGCACCCTTACGGAGCTTCTCAGAGCATTTTCGAAAATTTTTAAATGCCCTGCGACGCTCTTCATTTAATAATTTAAAGCGCTCTGAAGGAGCAATTTTGAAAACTGACTTTTTAACTTTAGAACTAGGAATGATAGGATTAATGGACTTTGGTTCAGGAATTGGTGTTATTAGTGGTGGTAATGAGGTGAAATCATGAATAGATTCTAGAATTGAAGGAGTATCAGAACGAACAGGAAGCTCCATCTGCGGTGATGTTGTAGGTGTAGGTTGTGGTTGTAGTGGTGGAGTTGCCGTAGGGTGTGTTGGTGATGGAGGTGGAGAAAAAATACTTCCAAGAACCGCCATGGCTTGGAGAAGAATATTTCCCTGAGCAGATGTAGATGGTGGTGTATTCATCTGCCGCAGCATCGACTCCGGGACGTTCTTCAACTTCAGTCTCTTCACCGGTTTCTTGTTAGCAGCTGATGTATTTATAGTAGGAGCAGGCACAGAAGTGGCAGCAGGAGCAGCAGGCATAGTGATAGTAGGAGCAGGCACAGAAGTAGCAGCAGGAGCAGCAGGCATAGTGATAGTAGTAGCAGAAGTTGTTGATGAAGACATGGTTCTGAAGTGGCAGCGTTAGCGGCTGGAATCAGAATAAACAGACATGTTAGCTAGCCCCGCTTATATATAGTGATGCTAAGTGAAAGTGACCTCGGGGGGGGGGGGGCTAATTGCAAATTGGGGGGGGGGGGGCTAATTACCTTAATTTAGGTCAAGGTCACCAAAAAATAATAATGATCCAAAGTGATGGAGGCGGCCACGGCCGTCTCCACCACTCTGTATTCCTCAAACACTCCCAATCCCAACCCTCTAGTTACGTCTTGCAAGGGATCCCAATTTTTTGCCCGCACGCACGTGGCGATCCAGTTTGGTGAGCTGTGATACGGGCGGTTCAGTCTCGGGCCCGAAGGCACTGGGCTTGACCATCCAATTATAATAGGGAATCTCGAACAATTAATACAAGACGCAACTCTAACCTCCCACCCTTAATCTAAACCCACCCAAATATAATTATTTCCTAACAAAAAATTTAACATTTAAAAAAAAAATAAAAATATGCGCTGCCTATGGCACAACACGCATGTCCCACCCATATTTAATGAAGTTCAACAGAACTTCTATAATTTAAATTTAAATTTAATCTACCCTCCTAACAGCTAGCTGTGAAAGGTTATTAGTACACACACACATACACACACACACACACACAAATACAGAATAATTACATCAACACTCAACATTAAATGCATAAACACATTTTTTAAACATTAGCAATAATATAATACACCTTAATGCTAACATCGCAATGCGCAAATTAAAACTTAAAAATAACACAACTTAAAACTAAAAAATAAATAACATTTTACACACACACACACAACAAATATTAATATTAGAACCCTAACAGCAAGAATAACTCAAATATATATTGGCCACCTATATATTTAAGTTACCCTTTGAGTTCGTCCCGAAGCTTCGCGTCCGGAGTTTCGGTACGAACTGATTCTAAAATTCTCGACAGAATACTCGTAAACTTCGAAGATGGTGGGGGAAATTGTAGGGGTTTGAGGGGCTTACAACATTCAAAGTACAACTTCAGTAGGAAATTCCCAAGCAACACTATTTTATACACGTAGCAGCGATTATTACAAGTAGGTCGTCAATAATTTAAGTGTTGTGTTGCGGCTTTCAATAATGTTGGCCAACATCTAATTATATTCTCTACCTAATCCAACCACAATTTTCTTTATAGCATTACACCATAGTTGTTCACTGCTATTATTTTAATAACAGTAGGAAGTTATGTGTTCCCTTTCGCCGCTCAACTATAGTTATTATCTATTGCCAACAGCAGACCTAAATTACCGTTACTCTATCAGTTTAATTTATCTTAAGTATAGGTTGTATTATCTTAACCACAATAGTTACTGTTTGGTAACACCAAATTAGTATTACACAAGCTTAACTACTAGTACTATTTCAACATAAAGTAAAAGTGAGGGGGGGGGGTTAATTACCTATTGGGGGGGGGGGGGTCAAGTTTATAATAATTACCACCTGCCGTTATAAATACCCTTACACAAGCAGCTGCGCCTCTTTCTACTCGCGGAACCCACAGCTGACACAACACCTCGGTAAGTCGCTACCTTCTAATAATATTATATATACTTTTTTAACTTACTCCAATTAGGTCTACTTCTTTTTAACACCACATTTATAACGTAGTTTTCAACTATTTCTTTTTTATTTACTATAAACACATATTACTCTCCCATTACCATTTTTTTATTACTGCATAAATTAACCTCGCATCAACATTATTTTTGTTGTTACTTAATATTTATATTCATATCTATTTTTTTTTTTATCAAACTCTTAATTATATTTACACCTTTTAAACATTTATAGTTTTACATTACTATTAGTCTTATCCATGGTCTTAACTTACCATTTTTCACATTAATATTACATATAATTATTGCTAAACTATATAATATTTGTATAAATACTAGCTCTTACCTCATCAACTTATTAACAGAGTATTGTTTGCACTTGTGCAGCTCATAGCCAATTTATACAGAGTAACAAATTCCTTTTTTTTCAACTAGAATATTATCTTAATATTTTTAACAAAACAGTTTTTAAAGTGTCTGCCTCTCCTATTAATACAAACTATCGCAACGCTACCGAACAAATAACCGGGGTAACCGCAATCCCACCCTTTTATCCCATCGGCTTAGGGGGAGGGTAGAGGAGGGGTTGTTCGTGACTCACAAATTGCTTAAATACGGGGTCGGTACCGCCCGCGTCTCATTTATTCGCCGGGTTCCGTAGAGTAAACTTCGGTCTTTACTTTTCTAACAATTTTCTAACTTACATTTTTCTTACTCTAAAACATGTGTTCGCGGTTAATATGCTAATTACTCTCTATATATTCAAACACATTTACAAACACTAACCATTTATCAGTTGGTTTTTACACAGTGCACATTTACTCACCACTATTATAATGGCTTCCCACACTTTGCAGCTGAAACTTTTACGCACCAAACATATTTTACAAAAACAGTCTAACTACACAGTTTCAAGACCTCGTAATACATTCGCTAAACTTAAGAAACAGTTCAGCTTTCACCCCTTGTATTTTACAAGATCCAACCTTCGCGACAGTTATTCTACTGACACTATTTTACAAACAGTCTTAACTGATATGCTGAAATATCAACATTACAATCTTGTCACACCTATTGATGATGTTATCCGGTTATTCTTATTCACTATATTACCGGGTTTATATAACCGTTCTTCATCACACACATCTCTCATTCTACTCTATCAACTCACAATATAACCATCTAGCAGCTCTCATTTCTTCAAGTTATGGACACGCGGCAGGGTGCACCCATACAATCTCCAATAGTGACATCCACTACTAATGATAACAATAGTGGTGTTCCCACACAAAATTTGCCTACATACACTACCACCACCGACTCCCGACCCGTGCAGAGCAATGAGATCAACAGTACGGCTGCAAACGATGTAGAAGCGATCCTACGATCACTGGTGGGCTTTGATCAATAAATAAATTTATTTCCCAGAGCCTCCCATCCGCTCCCGCCGCACTCCCGCCCGCCCCACTCGTCCCCACACTCCCCACCTTTTTTAAAACCCCCTCCGAATGACCTTGACACACTTACCAACCCCTCCCCAAACCCCCCAAAAAACCCCCAAATCAACAACACACACCTGCCAATTACAACCGCTGACCTTGACCTGCGCCAGGAGCGGCTATTCCCTTCTACTGAGAACGATTGTTGTTTGCTGTTTTGTTGGCAACATTTGCAGGTAGGCGACATCCATGGATGTCGCAGAAAGTGACACCATTGCTCTTATGGGATGCGGCTCACCTGGCCCTGGCCTACAGTCACCTTGAATTGGAACAACAAATGTGTGACATAATGTTGTTTCATAAAAATAACGAAAACAGACCTATCCTGATCCGTTTGCAAACCAACCCCGATTTTACAGGCCTTAGCAACAAAGAGATGACGTCACGGCGGAAGCGGCTTGGCCTTGGCGACGATCAAGGTGGCGGCGGCACGACCGGAAGGCCGAGCGACCGGAAGTCATTGAGAATACGCGCGAACGTTAGACCACCTTTGGCTATGGAAATTCCATGGCCGGTCCCATGCCGCGATCACCTTGTTGGGGTGATGTCACCATGTCATTTGTCAAGGTAAGGAGACGTTGACGAATTTATAGAACGACCCCAGTTAATTAATTGTAGAGCTCACCGTGATATTGGCGATTTTAACTAATTAATTAAACTTTAGGAATTGACAGAAGTTACTTATTCTCGTTTTGGTAATCACAAAAAATTCTCAAACATGAAAATGTAATTTGCTGTGCCAGTTCTTCGCTTTGTGGGACAATAAAAATTATTTTTGTTCAAGGCGAAATTAACTACTGTATGAGAAATCTAATGATTTTACAAGTACAGAAAACATTTTTTGCTTATTTTTTTGCTATAATCTAGTTACTGTGTATATATAATAATGTCGAGTCTATATTTCCTATACTCGTAGGGCCTACCACTTGTTCGTCTATTGCTGTAATGATAAGACTCAAATAATCAAGGCAATTATTCATCAAGTCATTTCTAATCCATCTTTTCTCCGATAACACTTGACTTTTAAAATATCATTTTACTCGAGTACTAGGTACTATGCTAAGTAAGCTTGCGATGCCAGATAAAGGGATGATGTAGGCTGTAGACAGGCATCGGACCTTGAACCGTTCAATGTAGATAACTTATCTGAAATACCTTCAACAACTAGCTGTCTTATCCGATAATGGCAAATTAACTTATAGGTTATGCAATCTAGTTGTATAACGTACAGTACAATTAACAAAAGTGTTACCGTCAAATCTTGAATAAACTAGTTATCTATTTTGCTTCATAACCTTACACGCATTTTTAAATGTGCCTATTTAAAAACCCACCGCAGCAGACCTGCGTACTCAGCGAATATCCTACCACTACCGAATTTTTATATCTTGTATTTCCCCATAAACACCATTGGGGTGAGTACTTAGGTTTGGTTCCATATGGGTTTTTAAAGCCGCGTCCGCACTGGGCGAACATTCGTGGCGAACTTGTTCGGCGAACACAAAAATCAACAAACATTCTTAACGAACATTCGGCCATATGATTTACATTCTAAAATGTTAGCAACGAACAAACAAAAGTTCGGAAGAACTTTGTTCGGCGAACATGTTCGGCCAGTGCGGACGCGGCTTAAGGGTAACACCTTAATTAGTGATTAGGTTATACATACCAAATTCTGTTGTTTTTTATTTTCCTATATATACGTTGTATTATTTATATAAACCCGACGGGGGTACTGTATTCATATTGTTGGGGTTGGGAGATAGTTTGTGTCAGTTATCAGTTACCGTTTATTTGATAAAAGAAATTAAAACTGAAAAATCATGAGCTAATTTAGTAAATACAGTAATAGAAAATGAGAGCTATAAATCTGAACTCAGCTGTTGAATGGATGAATGCTGAATCAGCTGTTATTCCATTGTTGGGGTTTCGATTTTTGTGTCGAGGTCACAGACACCCCCTCCCACCACTAGTCCCTTGCCACAACAATGGGAGGGGTAGAAGTTGTAGGGTTTCATCGTCTACACCTCCCCCCCCCAGGACAAACCACAAGACAATTATATGTCTGAGTGATGCTATATTTGCAACCTCGTAAACTAGCTCACCACTATGAACACAACTATGGAATTTTTGCAATTCACTAGAACTCCCAGCTTCGTAAATTGCTATGGTTCAACTTTCAAAATTTCTAGGACGAAAGTGACATTAAAACCTTCCTAAAGTTTGTGTCTGTGATTTATTGAGTAAGGTTTCTCTTATATGAGGGAAAAGTAGTTGAAATGAGACGAACTTTCTTCCAATATCCAGAAGGCTATGATGGAACCGGATAATATTTTATTTTTCTAAACCGGCCTTACAAGAAGCTTCACAAGTTGAATTTTTAAAACTAGAAGCGGTCAAGATTGGGTGGACTATCATTGACACTAAACTTCTTTTGTTCGTAGTGTTATAATCATGTGTTTCTAATTTATACTAGTCAAATTTTTAGGTTAAATCCAACGAGATTAAATAGATATAGAGTGCTCACCAGATAGGGAAAAGTGTCCCTTTTTGACTGGCGCCACTTTACCCACGATTCCCGCCGTTTCCTTAGTAACCAGTCCTTTGTTTACACTTTTCCAACAGTAATTTACCATTTTCCCCACACGTTTCTATGGTAACCAACTTCAATAGCCTGCTCACAGACCATCAAATCAAACTAATTTAAAAACAAACAACAAATAAACATATGTTTTTAAAATATCATCAGTAATTTTTTAAGCTTGTAGCGACTAATCAGAATAGCTAAAACTAGTAACCAAGGAAACAAGAGTAAAGTGTGGGATAGTTGCCAAGGAAACGGCGGGAATCATGGGTAAAATGGCGCAAATCAAAAAGGGACACAAAATTAACATGTAGTGAGCACTCTATATCTATTTAACCTCGTTGGTTAAATCTAATCAAACAAACTGTCAATGTACATTTGTTTATACGTGTTTTGATGATAAACTAAGCTATTACGTGATTTACATGACATACATGATTAGGCGTATATGCGACAAATAAAAGTTGTTCAGCTTCAAAGATAGTCCACCTAATCTTGACCGCTGAAAATTTCAACTGAAATTCACTTTTTGTACAGCTGGTACTGGTACTACTTGTAAAAACTAACTTATGTACTTTCAACACCACCTATTTGCGATACAATTTGCTATAGTCAATTTTGGTACGGTAGACTATATACACCACAAAAGTGTGGTATTGTTATAAAACCTGTCCCGAGAACAAAATTGTTTTGCCGCTTCTGACATAAAAAATTTAAGTACAGTATTGATTTTTTTGTATTTTTAAACATTACTTTTACAATATTAAAAAAAAATTACTAAGGGAAACAAATTCTAAAATTGTAAAATTCTAGAATTGTTTTTCTTTAAGCTATGAGCCGCATTAGATTTTCTAAGAGAATATGATAACAAAACATGATAATGATAATCGCTTTTCCCTAATCAATAGATAACAGAGTCGATTTCCTCCTTGAAGCTTGTTTTTCTTCAAGATAAACCTACTTTCTACGAAAAAATACATTCCATGGCCAATGCGAATTTAAGTTCTATTTAAGTTTTTCTCAACAACTTAATTTGATTTCCCCTGGAAAGTCAACAATTTCCATTTTAGGGAGAAGAATGTTCTCCCATCACCGCCCGTCTCCTTTGCTGCAGTTCTGACCTTATTTGGACCATTTAAACTCACTCCTAAAATGGACTGGGAATGTATCAACAGAATTCTCCACCCTTCTCAGTACTGATTAATTACTTTTATTATTACAGTACCTGGTACTATTACTTACGGTACTGTATTTCAGTAGGCTACAATATCTATATATAGGCCCTAACCTAATAATGAGCTAGCACAAGGTTTTTAGAAGCCAAGTTCGAAAGACCGAGTTATTTTTCAACCTTGCTTTGTCAATTTTTTTTTTTTTTTTACTTTTTACTTGGATAAAATCACATTGTTGAAAAACTGAATACACTATTGTTCTACAAGGTTGTGTGAAAATCAGACAATTATTGACGTCGGGAGAGAAGTGTGTATTCAATGTACGCCAATTAAGTAGTTAATTAGTGTTTTAATTGCCAATTATGTCGGGATATTCTTTACACGCGCGGCAAAACTAGAGTAGGCAGCTTTCTTTTTTACAGAGCGATTTCGGTGCATGTGTGGATGTGGGTTGTAAATTGAGTCATATGATCATATGATTTTGTGAAAACAAAACATCTCAAGCTCCAAGGTTAGGATTTGCAAAGTTTGAATAAGTTTTTGGCGTGATATATTTTTTAGTGTTTAACATAATACTTGAGTAAGTATGGAGTAATATTTACAATATTTACAATTTGTATATACCGTACCATAATTTATTAATTTGTACACTGGGTAGTATTTAACGTAGGTAGGCCTATTTGGTTTCTTGAGATTAACAATCTCAAGTACAGTTAGTAAAAAAATATTAGTTCATATTATAGTTCGTTTATCTGAATTAGAGCTAGGTAAATTACAGTGTCTTGATTTAAACTAAGATCAGCGGTTGTTTAAATTTTCACATTCATTGTTAGCAAAAAATGATTTTGAAATTGGCATGAAAAAAACGTTAGAGTCTGAAATAAATATCTTATTTGTTCATCTGTGCAATATCTAAAACAAAAAGACAATAGTTTTTGATATTTTTACCGTATATGGTCATTTTTTAAGCATAGTCTATTATTTGCACTTCTGGCCTGAAAATGTAAGCTATTGTTTCTTTGTTGAATTTCTTGTTGTTTAGCCGAAAGTAATCGCACTCCATTTGATTAATGAACAATTTTCAGTCTGTAACTGATTAGATCAGAGGGTTAACTCTGCATTAGAATTAATTTAGGCCTACTATGTAAAATGTTATAGAAATTACTGTTGAAAATAAGTTAAACCTAAAAAAATAGTTCAAAAAATAATTGGAGTAAAATTTAATAAACTTCAGAGGACTGACGGGTGTGGATATTTCTAGCTAACTGTATTTTCACAAAACGTCATATTTCTTCTAACCACGAGCAAAAAATGGGTGCAAGATCAATAAAAAATTGTTAAACCTATGTATTGTGGTGTAGGGTGCAGGGCTAGGCTAGCTAAGTTACTTCTAACGATCTTTTCAATAGCGCCCAGAGCTTGAGTTGATTTTAAATTAAACATTTTCCCCGCGGAAAATCAAAATGCATGAGTCCTTTAAACTTTTAAATTAAATTTCGCACTGCGGTTTCGCTTATCGTCACGTTGCGTTATTTGCGATTATTAATTCCGAAGAGACAATCCCAGTGAAAGGAACAATGTTTGAAACAATGTTCGAATAAAAAGTGAAACCCCGTATTCTCTCAACAAACTGTTGATTGAAGAGACCTATAATTTTATTCTAGTGGGAAGAAACGCAGAGGTATTCATTCGAAATTTCCTACTAGTTTCAAGTACACGCTTGCATTTCGCTTGTGAATCAACCGTCGGCACCTCTCGGCCAATCAGAGAGCGCCATCCGCTTTATAACCATATATGGTATGAGCAGAGTCTGTTGCGTGGAGGGGGTCCGGGTGAGTCCAAGTGTACGGTAGAGGGGAGGAAGCGTTGACTTCGGTCCGGCAACCGAATTGAATTTCATAATAAAGAGAGTATATTTACCTATTATTTGACGGCTTTGCTATCCTGAAACGACAATAAATAGATTCTAAAACATATTTATAACACTGTCAGTTAAAATTCGAATTTGAAGTTCGTTATCTTCGCTCCGGCAGGAGTGTCCACTCCCTGGAAGAGTCCACTTTCAGGACGAGACTTTCCCCAACGGTTCAATTGCTCGGTTCACTTGCATCAATTTAGTTGTGGTGCCAGCACTCTTTCAAGTTTCGTCTTTTTTCAAGGTAAGTTTTAGAATTTATAATTTTCGTTCCCTTTAATAAACATTTTAGCATGTTTTTAATTATTCTACACTTTTTGCAATGTATTTTACTGGAATATTTAGATCGTAAAATAAAATATTATTCCTTCCACGGGGATAAAATGGAATTAGTCGTAAATTTTCAATATATTAAAAACTTAAATATCCATTTTTCAGTCGACTTATTACAAATGATAAAGCTGAGGATTAATTAACTTAAAATCAGGAATGACGGTTTCCCTCGGGAACCGGCACGTGTGATAGTAGTTAACGTAGTGGCTATTTGCACTCGCCGCGCGGTCCAAAATTAGCCTCATTCATTCACGCTACGCTAATTTTACAGTTGGCAACGTTCTGCCCATTGTACAGGATTAGCCGGGACTATTTTAGCTCTTTGAAGTATTCGTCTAGACCTAACCTACTGCCAGTTGGGCGTTGTCCATCTACCGGCAAACTTGGAGCGTCGACATTTCCGTATTTCATTGAGTGATCGCCCGCACTCTACGCATAGTAACAAGGATCAACCTGTTACCAGCTCAGGTGTCATCCATGTATATAAAGAATTTCATTGATTGCCGGCTTTTGAAGTGATTTCAGCCACGCCGCCAAGCTTTTTCCATATATGGTAAAGAATGCTGTCATTGGTACCCCCCCCCAGTAGTGGGAGGGGGAAGGGGGAGGCAGGAAGAGAAGCTTGAGTGAGAGGTTGCTTATAACACAACCTGTCTGCTAGTGTGAACTTCAGTCTAGTCGTGAAAACCTAACGGTGCAGTTTAGTGCATCAATATTGTATATATATTTAACTTATTTATGTAAGTTTGAATTTGATGCTTTCAAGTTTATTGTGTTGTGCTGTGCCTTATGGATTATCAACAGTGAAATAGTTCTTAGTGGTTGTGTGGGCTTCCTTAGTGTTCTGTGTTTGTCTTCAAGTACTAAGTAATCTTAGGGCCTTTAAGGATTATTTCCAACAGTTTTTCATCAACAGTGTAGGAAGGAAACTTAAGTTAGGCCTAGCCTAAGTTTTAATTGGTTTCAAACTAAGTCTACACAATTGGTGTTGATTTTTTCAAAAATATTTTGGTCCAAGACTGAAAGTTGCAAACTTGAAAGTTTGTTCTCCTGAAAAAAATTTTCTCTTAAACATTTCAGTGGGCAGGCCTAATTCAAATGAGATGTGTCATTATCCAACTCTTTCAGTGCTATGGAACGGTAACTTATGGTTAAGTTAGGCCTACCTTTCCTCATTTTTCCCAGAATAGTGCAAATAAACGGCTAGTCTTATACTGACTAGCCGTCAATATTGTGGACTTCAATTGGAATATTGGTTTGATTTAATTTCATTTTGAAACATCAAAGATTCCAGATTAAATTCTTTAACTGAGCAATGTCCGAAATGTATAATTACCAAGCAGTTTTCAAAGCCAAACTTGGGTACCGGTACAGTACCTATTAAAACTTATTTGCTAGTATTGAATTGGTTAAGTTTTACAACCCTAGTGCTAGCAAAATAAGACCTTTAGGCTAGCCTATAGGCTAGTTTTCAAGAACTCCTTATTCTTAAGGTGTAACAGACCTAGGCCTAGTTATGTTACTTGTAATTCCGTAAAACTTCTGGATAGGTATTTTAAACTTACTTACCGTATGTATCCAAGCGGGCAAAGGTAAGCACACAAGACAAATTAAAAAAAATTTTCCTAATCCAAAAGTCTAGCTGGTGATATTGTAAACTTTGTCTGGCCTATCTTTATTGTATGAAAATTGGAATCATTAGTGTATTGAAATTCAACCACTATTCCTGTTTAATTCTTGGTAGCCTAACTTATTGACAGCGGTGGCAAACTGACATAGGCTATCATTAACTTATTTTTGGCACTTTTCAGGAAAGACGTAGGATAAATAGTTCCTTAGCACTAAAAAATCCAAATTAGAGCCAAATATAAAAAAGTTTTAAGCTAATTTAACTTCCATATCAATAACTTCTTTTAAATTCATGACAAACTTAATAAGAATTTTTATCTAAAAAATTAATAAGTTAGTAGTGGTAGGTAGAGCAAGTTAGAGGTTTGAGTATTTTTAGAAATCGAAACTTAGGCTATAACTTAGGTCTAATGTTGAATGTTCAATCAATGTTTTGCTTTATTTTAGGCCTAAAATCCCCCTGCTTACTGTAGCTTGATACCTTCTTCTTCGTTGATAACCAGCACTGCTGGACAGACGTGTGTCTTTTTTTTAACTAATGATTAAAACTACTGTGTTGATTACGACGGATCAGACAAGCGTGCCCAAATCAGCCCCAAAAAATTCTTCAATGAAGTAGAGAGGATTTACTTTAAGCCAACTCTCTATCTTATGACTAAATTTAGATTGGTTTTTAACTGCTTGACCACTTCGGGGAGCATGCTGCAAAGCTTGATTCCCAAGTGTATGTTTTTAAATTGAATTTTTCCGAAGCAGTCTAGACTCTATAACCAAGCGTAGTATAACTTAATTTGATCATTAAAATTCTTTTGCATTTAAATCTCTTGTATGTTTCACACCAGTGTCAATTATTTTTGGAGTACTGACAGCAATCTGAAAGTATCCAAAAACTCTTAAAACATTTAGGCCTATCCTCCGTTTTTAAGGCTGTACAATATTCAATAGTTACAGTACTGGCAGCTAACCTTGTCCTACGATTTGTTACAGTTAATTTATTAAAACACAATGTGTGACGAAGAAGTGGCAGCGCTCGTAGTGGACAATGGGTCCGGAATGTGCAAGGCGGGTTTCGCAGGAGACGACGCTCCCCGAGCCGTGTTCCCCTCCATCGTGGGTCGCCCCCGTCATCAGGGAGTCATGGTTGGCATGGGGCAGAAGGACAGCTACGTCGGTGACGAAGCCCAGTCTAAGAGAGGAATTCTCACACTGAAATACCCCATCGAACACGGAATCGTCACAAACTGGGATGACATGGAGAAGATTTGGCACCACACATTCTACAATGAGTTGAGAGTTGCGCCTGAGGAACACCCTGTCCTGCTGACGGAAGCCCCCCTCAACCCCAAGGCCAACAGAGAAAAGATGACACAGGTAAAGCCTAGAATTTTTGTTTCTCCAACCGAAATAGGCTATATACTTAAGTATTGCCATTTACTTATCATTTTAAAAACTGTTTACGTTCAAGTACAATGTAAATAACATTTCTTTCATAGGATATTCTCGTTTGGCATCAAGCTTTAGTACTTGAGTCTCTGTGTGTTGACAAAGATGTCGCTCAAATTGTAAAAGGTAATATTTTGGAATGGAGAACTAAGTTATCTTTTGGCATTTTCTTTTACGGAGGAAATATATTGATTACACATTTATTGATCCAATTTAATAGAGTAACTTGGGATTATTGGCTTTTAATAAATCATTGATGATATTGACAAATTAGGCTACATTATAGTTTCAGAAAGAACTTGTAATGTACCAATAAAAAAGACGTTTAGAGGTTATCACAGTTTGTTATGTGAACAAAGATGAAATTAATTTTGATTAACTGGGCTGCACTATTGTCAGATCGACTAATTGTTGTGGGTGTTTGTGCAGATCATGTTTGAGACCTTCAACACACCTGCCATGTACGTCGCCATCCAGGCTGTCCTGTCCCTGTACGCCTCTGGACGAACGACTGGTATCGTCTTGGACTCCGGAGACGGAGTTTCTCACACAGTCCCCATCTATGAAGGTATGGTTCAGTTGTAGGTCTTCATTCTTGAAAATCCTAGTGATAAATTATTTAATTGATTTGTTTTTTCTACAAAATTATATACTTAAGTCAACCTTGTGTTTAAAAAGTAGGCCTAATAAGCCCCAAGTTGGTTTTGCTGGAGCAAGATATATTTGGAGTGCATAAATGATCAAACATAAACATTCTAGAATCGTGGTGGGACTTACCATAAACTAAGTTGATAGTGAAAGTAATGTTCATTTTGAAGAACACCTCAATAAATTTTATGGGATCATTGTCTTTGATTCAGGCCATTAAATTTTTGGCCAAGGTCTCTAAGGCAGGCGATCATGTTCCTTGTGTTCGGTCCCTTGACAAATGTTCTTATGCAGCTGTTCATTAATAGTCCTATTTATAAAAAAAATCTTGATTTCTTTAAATTTTATGATGCATAAATCGGTTTATAATGTCTGACTCGTCTCGCAGGTTACGCCCTGCCCCACGCCATCCTCCGATTGGACTTGGCCGGCCGAGACCTGACAGACTACCTGATGAAGATCCTGACGGAGAGGGGCTACAGCTTCACCACCACCGCCGAGCGAGAAATTGTAAGAGACATCAAGGAGAAGCTGTGCTACGTCGCGCTGGACTTCGAACAGGAAATGGCCACCGCCGCCAGCTCCAGCTCGCTGGAGAAGAGCTATGAACTGCCCGACGGACAGGTTAGAGACTATCTTATACAGTAGTTTTAGTTTTTCAGAAGGAATGACATACTTAGTGGTTAATGTTCAGTAATTGCTACGTAAAACAAGTCTACTTCTCCTTTCTACAAAAATGACATTCACAAACAGTTGTACACTCCCAATTTTTTAATTTTGATTTTTGTTTACTTACAAATTGAAATTTTGCTAATGAGCCTAATCTCTTCTCTGACTGAATCACTGTAGGCATACATTTGAAGAAATTAAGACCTTATAAATCTGTCGAAATGTGTAATAAACATTCACAAAAGTATGATGAAATGAAGATTCTTTATGTTCCTTTAAATTAAAATTAGAAATGAAGATTCTTTATGTTCCTTTAAATTAAAATTATTCTAGAAATTTTTTATTGACAATGAGACAAATTCCAAGTTAATCTGTACTGTTTGGAGTGACTCTGGAGTTAAACAAATTAAACCCAATCAGATTTCTTTCAGCATGTTTTAAGATTTTTAACATATTTGGTCAAATTATGTTCAATTTATACTTAAATTAATAGATATAAAGAGAATTCAGCTCTATAGTTGATTGTTTTGAAATTTATATTGTTAGAGGAAAATTTTTTACAGTCAAATTTTGCTTTTCTGCAGAAAATACATTTCTTACCCACATTGCCAACAAATCTAACCTTGATTCCGATTGCAGGTAATCACAATCGGCAACGAGCGGTTCCGTTGCCCCGAGGCGCTGTTCCAGCCATCGTTCCTGGGCATGGAAGCCTGCGGCATCCACGAGACGACGTACAACTCCATCATGAAGTGCGACGTGGACATCCGTAAGGACCTGTACGCCAACACAGTGCTCTCTGGTGGTACCACCATGTACCCGGGCATCGCCGACAGGATGCAAAAGGAGATCACCGCGCTTGCGCCGTCCACCATGAAGATCAAGATCATCGCGCCACCTGAGAGGAAATACTCCGTATGGATCGGAGGTGCGTGCCAGGCATTCTCTTGTATTAGCGCAGTTATGTTATGGTTTTAGGAGGAATTTAATTAAAGAAAACTTATCACAGTTATATAAAGACAGTTGTCAAAAACATGCCATTGTAGTTAAAAACTATTTTACACATAACAATGTTGGGAAAAATTTATCATGAGGCATAAATCTCATTAGCGATGTTTAACTTTCATTTAACGTTCAAATTACCATTCAGTTCAAAGCTTGCCTTAATGCATGCGTGCATTAAAGCATGTCCTTTTGCTGTCCACACTCATCTCACGGAAATTATGTTTATCATTCATTATATATGAAGATTTCACACTACTGTTAGGAGGAATTGTGGCATATTTTATGTTTGTAAAATATTTTTTATATGAATGTGTGCGTTATAATAATTTAAAAATAATAAAACAAATATTTTGTCTTTAAAATTTAACTAAAATAAAAATGTTTTTATAATTTAGCCCCTACATTGATGAGTAATAATTAACTTTTAATGAATTGGTTATTAAAGCCTATTTAATTTAAATTAATTTTGAAAATTATTAAAACTACAGTACTATTAACTAAATTTTCCTGTCAAAACAATATTTTTTGGGTTAGGCTATTTGTTGTTTGTCACACACTCATATATAAAATCTGCAACCCTCCATAAACTCAAGTTTTTATGGCTTTAACAGTTTGATTTAAACATTCAACTCAGACCACAAAGCGAAAAACTTTCCAAAAATGCTTGTTGAAACGCACAGAAATCCAAGGCTCATGATCGCCTTGCACTATGGAACCAAGATTCTCTCGCATCAAATGGGGCATGCCTGTAACACATTCCTTTTGGTGCTAAATGATGCGTCAAAAGGCATGCACTTAGCACACCAAAAAGCACACAAGTGTGGACTTACCTTTTTGAAGTCTTATAGAAGAATTTCTCACCTTTGCTAAAATAATTTACTTATCTTTCAACTTTTTTATTGTGACTTGAATAATTCGATGAAGGATGCAATCTCACAACAGGCTTATCACTAACCTAAATGTTAACAGTAGGGATGGACGAGATTGGATTTTTAGTTTGAGATGAGACGAGACGAGAATTTTTAATTCTCATAAAATTTCGAGACAAGATCGAGACGAGATTTTCCTTCTCGTACATTACGAGACATGTGCGTTCTGGATTTTAATCAGATTTTTTAACATTGTTAAATCCTGATTTATGTGAAGGAACAAATATTACTTTGTATAATGCTGATTATGTTAATAAACTGAAGTTAAAAAAGTCGCTTTCTTAACAAATGGTCTAGGCCTATAAAGGAATGTACCCAATAAAAAGATTGAGAAGATATAACCATAAACCCTATCGACCTACGACCTACGTTTAATAAAACATAAAAAGAGTATCCTCTGTTACAGTTACTTTGTTCACTTTTCACTTTCATGTATCACACTTTTCACTATTAACTTACTTTAATAAAATGTTTCCAAATAAGACATTTTCCTCACTCACAGTTTTTGTAATAGGCATAGGCTCACTAACTTTGAGTCACAAGACAAGAGGCCGGGAGGCTAACAAGAAATCCCTTGTAATTGGTGGATTTAAATTTTAATTTTCAACCTCTCTTCTTCTTTGTCTTTGTCCATAAGAAAATCTTCAGCTCTCATTTTGTTTGCTATTCATTGTCATTTCTCCAAACTATTCAAGTCCTGTCTGTATACATAACTTTAAACTTTCACTGTTTTCTGTTTTGGAACTCAGTAATTCCCTCGGTTTTTCGTCTGCTAGTGGTAAGGTTTTTATTTTGCTCCTAACTGAATAAAGGCAAGCATTAGTATAGCCATGAAGCCTTTATGGTTCTTTTAAGAACATTGATTTTCTATATATTCAACACAACCTATTTATTGCTATTCAACAATTATTGTTAATAGGCCTATTCAGTTTTTTAGTATCCAAACCTTTAAATAAAATCAACCATCAGCCGATTTTAAGCATTTTTGGCTTAAAATAGCTGAACTCTGCAAAGAGTGTGAAAGGAAGTTAAATTGTATTGCGTGGGATATTTGAGGTTAGCCATTATTAAATCTGATTGGCCACCTTGTCATTCATCTGATTGTCACTACTATTACTGTTAATGTCAAAACAGCTCTTAAATTTGCCCAAAGTGATTTGAATTAGTTTTATATAATCATCTTGAAGCAATTAAATGTCAAATTATGATTGTTTATTGTTTATAAAGTTTTTCCAATGTTCTAAATATTTATCAAACAAATGAATTATTTTATAAATCAGTAGCTATGTTGACTAATTACCACTAACAGTCCGTGCAGCTGCAGATGCAGACGTCTCCAGTCCAGTCCAAGTCTTGGAAGTCCAACCGTAGTTTAACAGTTGGCAAATTAAGTTTGTAGTTGTGAAAACGATAGGAAAAATAACACATTGATTCAAAATAATTTATTTTTCAGTATTAAATTGATAGTAAAATAGGCCTAGCAATTCGTAGATTATTTATACCCGTTTTTATCGTTATTCAAGAATTATTTCTCGTCTCGAAAAATCTCGATCAAAATAAAATCTCGTCTCGGTGAACGAGATTAAAAATTTCTCGAAAATTTCTCGTAATTTCGAGACCCGTCCATCCCTAGTTAACAGTTAGTAAAGCTGGAAACAATAGGCTACTCTGTGGGCGTATACTTCTTGTAGACAGTTACAATTTTCAAATTTCTTAAATTTTTAAGGAGGGGGTTAATGACTTATATCACTCTGCCTTTGAAGAAGATTGCTGCTATTGCCTTTTTCATTGCTGTAAAAGATTCGCCAATGACATTGTCTTAACCATTTCTGTTTCTTTTTCCAGGTTCCATCCTTGCCTCCCTGTCCACCTTCCAGCAGATGTGGATCTCGAAACAGGAATATGACGAGTCCGGTCCCTCAATCGTCCACAGGAAGTGCTTCTAAGCTACTGAGTCGACTGTTAATACGTTTTGTGAAAAGTTTGCTTCGGTCCGGACCGCGAGGGTCCGGCAGGACTTTAACTATTTATTGTAGATTACATTTTATAATTTGTAATCGAATTTCTTTACAAGACATTTATCGAGTTGTTAAACTTTTATACTGTCTATAGACGTCGTTTCCATTCCGGTTTCATTCCAATTTTTCCACTGTCGCACGGAGACGAGATGTGTTTGTGATTTATTTAATGTTGCATTTATGTTACAGATAGTCAGTTAATATTTATATAGCCTTTGTGTAAGATTATGTGATTAAAATGTTCGGTACTATTTAATTTTTGTTTGTTTTTTCCTGTATATTTTTTTACTTTTATGGAAGTAGGTTAAGAACGAAACATTGTGAACTGCCGAGTGTTATTGGTTACTTTAAAATAAATTGCTTAAATATTGCTCAAGTGGAAATGATGTTTTTCCCTTGGCTGTGTTTGACTTTTTGTATATCATAGTGGTTTGATGTATCATTCATTAAGTTGCATTTTTGTATGCAACACTGTTATCTGCATAACATTAATCTTACTAGTATAAGATTTATTCATACATTTACATATTTATTAATAGGCCTGAGAATTAGAGTGAGTACATTAAACTTTGAATTTTGTGTTTCAACTAAATTGGAAAAGGCAAAAAAAACAGATTGGGGTTACTCACAGCAAATAAAAACTATGTTAACCCTTGCCTCGTTTCCCCAGGGATACATCTAAGATTCATGAATTAAAATAGCAAACCAAAAGTAAAATTTTATACAGGAGTAAAAATCCCACAAAATTTTATACAGGAGTAAAAATACCACTTGATGAGTAAACTATGATTAATGTCATAAAGGTTTTAAATAGTTGCCAGAAAGAATAACACATCAACTAACTCAACAGTTATTATAGTAACCTCCTTTTAAACTTGGCCGTGAGGAGGGGTAGGAGGGATTTAAACTGAGAACATGAATTCTTCTGAACTCTGAGATAAAAGATTTAATGTTAGATTAATCTTACTGATACAGATCTTGCATATTTTTATATTTATCCATTGCCCTGAAAACTGTTTGAGACTTGTACCTCTTGCCTTATAGAAATAAAAACCAAAGGTATGTTTTAAGTAAAAGGTTAATTTTATTCTGAGTTTAGTGAAAGCTGTATTTGGTGAGTGGCCAAAGGTTTCACCTGCGGCTTTAGTAAGGTTCATGAAAATAGTCTGATGAGAGTTGATGCATTGTTGCCAGATATATCCAGAAACAGTTTTTTATGTGATATTACACATGGTGAATACAGTAGAGTCCCCTATTGCAAACCCCGCTAATCTGAAAATCTGCTTACTGTAATTCACACACGTCCCGGTAAAATGCTGATTTTTCGTTTTCTTGAGGAAAAATCAAAAAAACGATGTCTGTTTTGAGTAAAAATAGTAACGTAATGTTTTCTAACACCAAAAGTTAATTTTTTCACATTAGATCGTATTAAATTATGTTGATTGACTAATTTAAAACTTTCACAAACATAAACCTGCAAGGACTTCGTTCATTGAACATCATTAATTCTGATCTGTTGTCAACTCACTGGTGTACCTATACAGCACAGTACATAAACACAAATTAAACAAGGGGTATTTAAGTCATACAATCAACACTCAAGAAATAACAAAAATCAGCGCCAACAGTTCATAAAGCTAGTAAAACTGAACTCTGCAATACTGGGTCTACTCCAAAACACTGATTGTCAACTCAGCACAAAAACCAATGAATCATATTTGGAATAAGGAAAAGAGAGAGATGACAAGTATGGGGTGCAGGGGAGTGTCTAAGTTTATAACTCTGTCTTCAACAGAACATGAACTTCCTTCCCTCTGTCTGTGCATCTGTTGCGGAACTAAACTGAAGAGCTGAGAGTTAGCATTTTCAGATGTCTCCTTTATCAATGTTATATATCGTGAATATTTTATTGCCAAAATATACACTGTTTGTACATTTCCAAAACTTGAATAAATAATAAAAAAGTCAGCAAAATATCCTCTAAACTAAATTATTTTATTAGTTATGCATTATTTCAATATTTTGATTATAGCTAGTTGACATGTTGCTCGAAATCGAGAAATTTAGTTTCTACACTGATAACAAAGTCTACTAAAACAGAGAAATGTTTATTTTCTAGAACAATTCGTGGTAAACATGTTTTTGCTGACATGCACTTTGTCATTTTTACCTAGATGACCTTTGTATTTCGCACGGCTTAGACCTACCTATGGTGGCTTACGGGCCAAAGCCTCTAGTCAGCTGCCTTTACAAATTATTCAATTTGATACTATAGCAAGAATTCAACGGTAGTTGAATACCCTTGTTTCACCTGATAATTCCATGTAATAATTTTTATTTCAATTTACCATTTTGTGAAATTATTGGCCTCAATCTCTTACCTCCGAACCTAAAAATGAAAACTAACTTTGCCTAGCTTTATTCAATTACACTAAAATCATTAAAATCAGTTGAAAACTGTGGGAGGAGTTCCTCGTACGTGCTAAATATCTTTAGATATTTATAGTATCAGCTTAATCTGAAAATTCACTAAACCGATCAGGGTCTGGTTTCAATTAGTTGGGATTAGCAAGGTTCTACTGTATATAGTGATGGAAAAATATAATGGATTTTTCGGAAAAATCAATTTGAACTATTCGATACATTGAATTTTTGACATCAATTTTTTCAAGACGATATTTTTCTGAGATCGATTTTTCCCCTAAAGATATAGATTTTAAAATCGGTTGGGTAAAAGACAAAGCGTTGCGGTTTTTACTTATTTAAACAGTAAAAAAACTTATTTTTTTACTTATTAACAGTATATTTTAAGATCCTAACCTTAGTTTGGATTAAAAATTTCAAAATATTTTGCATTAAATAAATAAAATAAATAATTCTTTATTGTCATTCAGCAATACATAATTACAATAGACAACGTCATAAACAAGTAAACAATTACTAAATACTAAATTAGATAAATTTTGTCAATACAGAAAGAAAGGAAACTATTCTCATCAGATACTCTATTACAGTATAGCAAAAAAAAAAAAAAAAAAAAAACAAAAAAAAAAACTAATAAAACCTCGGATAAATTACTATGCAGACTGCTTGTTGGAGTTTAAAAGCAATGAAAAGTCTGAATTATTAAAAAATTCATCCACTGTATAAAAGGCGTGACTTATTAACCAATTTGATAATTTTGCTTTAAATGTACTTATGTTTTCTGTAATTGTAAATGAGAAGGGAAGTTTATAAAAAAGTTTAATTTGTATATATTTATGGCTTTTCATAAATTTTGATAATCTGGCAGGTGGGATATACAAATCATTTGACTGTCTGGTCAAGTAGTTATGAATTGAATTACATGGAGTAAAATTGGATACATTTTGTTTGACAGAAATTAAATTGTGATAAATACAAATACTTGAAAGTGTCATAATTTCATTTTCTATAAAGAAAGCTCTACAGCTAATCTTATTAGGAATATCAAAATACGTAATGCTTTCTTTTACCATATGAAAACTCTACCAGCTCCAGCACTATTTCCCCATAACAAAGTACCGTATAATAAATGTGAATGAAATAAACTATGGTAAACTGCAAGGAGTGTGTGTTTTGAAACACAATGTTTTAATTTTCTTAGTAAAAAACAAACTCTGGATAATTTAGAGATCACATCGTTAGTATGCGTTTCCCAAAAGTTAATTTAGGTTCAAGGGAAATCCCAAGCAGTTTAACGGAACAAGAATGTTCAAATTGTGTATTAAATAAGTCAAATAACTTAGTACAGTATTAGTATTGGCTGTATCGTTGGTGCAAGGCCATCTCTAGAAACAGACAAGTTACTAGAGATGGCCGCGGTTGTTGCTATGAGTATCTACATGCATTTCGCATCGGCCAAAATATCATGTAAACGATATGTACTCTATCATACCGTTTTATACAAATCAGTTAAAAATACGGTTTATCCTTTAATTTTTTCAATTTTTCATTATTAAAATGCAATTGAAACATAAAGACTTGTTTACTGAAGGTTGGACTGTTACGGTTCTGTTTAAAATCAACAACCAACAATATTAAAATAATTTTTTGTTAATTTATATAAAATATTCTAATAGTCCTTGAATGAAGTTTAAAACATGCATAAACTTCCGACTCTATTGACCTTATATGAATTTGTGTTGATCTAGCTTTCCAATAAATTTCGATCCTATAGTTAAAATAAACCAAAACTGCGTTAAAATACATCCAAGTCTTGTGATATTATACGCAACATAGGGCTTAAAGCTTTTGAAGCAATTTAATTAATCCGGTTTTAGTCTACGATCTAATATCGCCTCGCGGTGACAGCAGCACTGTAGCGGCGGGAACAGCAAAGTGCCACGCCTGCGCTCATTGCCACCATTCCTGTCAGTGTGAAGTTTGCCTTTGTTGTGGACAGATGAGTTTGTAACTATGTTTAGCGCATCTCAAGAACCAAACGAACACTATACTTTTGTGCGCAGTGCCCTGGGGAGCCCGGACTATGCCCTATGTCGTGCTACGAAAAATACCATGTTTAGTGATAAACAATGAGGATAGATTAGGGTAGTTAATTTCAAAACATTTTAAATAACCCCCCTTTGTGTTTTTCATTCATAATTGTATTATCTTTATTGTGTTTTACTCAAATAAACAAATACTTCTTTCAATTTTAGTACATTATTTTCACCTGTATGCTGATGGCATAGTACTGTGCCATAAATATGACGTCACGAAATGACGTCATAAACACAACGGATAACATTTTTGACCTCTGTTCCTTAATTATGTCATGTAAAGGAATGTTTTGGTACAATAAAATTTTTCAGCTCCTGGGGAAGGTTTTATGTTTTTATTAGCCGCAGCGAATGTGTTAAGTGAAATAATTTCAAATTGAATCTTACAAGTGATCGCACTCAGGGGTGCCCATGGAGTTTATTGATGGCGCGGTTTGTGCCATCGGTCAAAATTTGGGGGAGATTTTTGTGATTTAAAGAGGATTTTTTGGACTTGGGGGAATGAAGGGAAATCGTATTCCCAGATTTGGAGGATAAGAGTATGTTGACTCAATATTAAATTTAAAAGTACATAAGAAGTGTAAAATAAATAAAACCAGAGGTCTCAATTTATTTAGTATTTATTTATTTAAACCACACAAAACATTGTACGGTCCAATGCGTACTGTATGGGATGGCAACAATGATAACAGTCTAAAATCCCGTAGATTATCAGCTCAATGTGCAAGGTAGCTCAAACATTTTAGAAAGATGGGTCACAATACACTGTAGTACTTATAATCGTAAACCTTTTCCACGACTGCTCAAAATATTTAAATGTAATTATACCTAACTAACTGATATAATTTAAGTACAATACAGTATTTAATATGGTGGAGGGAGACCTTGCCGAGGCTAACTTGTGGTTTGCTGAAGGGGGAAGGAAGGTGGTTAACGTTTTTTGGGGGGGATTCGTGCCATAGCCTTTGGGGGGATGGGCACCCCTGTATTCATCAATCCTTTCTGCGCTTTGTTAAAAGTGACATACTCCTTAGGTCTTTTGTCGAGTATTCTCTCATAACCCTTCTTATGGCTGAGCATATACAGTAATAGCGTATTCCCTACAGGGTAATTCGCTAAAAAAGAAAAAGAAAAAAACTATTCATAGCTTATACACAAAACTTGGGTAGCAATTTTATCTATTTCCAAGATGCAAAATCCTTTTCAGACATCGAGAAAAAAATCAGTGTCAAGTCAGGGTGCTTTTCACCTTTGATCTTTGACTCTCTTTACTGCCGATAACTGCTCTAAACATGTACACAGTGTAGGTAGGGTTCACTGTAGGGTGCTCTATTTACCGCTGATTATTGGTGCTGTTTACTGTCGATTGGGGGCATGTTTGGAGCCGGTCGGGGGCAATCTTAACCGCTGATCACAGGCCTTTTTTACTCTTATTCAGGGAACTCTTTACCGTTGATCAGGGGAGCTTTTTACCGCCGGTTGGGAGCTATAAATATTTACTGCCAGTTGGGGGCACTCTTGACCATTGATCAGGAGTGCTATTTATGCTTAGAGAGGGGGTGCTTCTTATTACCATCGACCAGGGGTACTTTTTACCACCAATAAGGGATGCTGTTTACTGCCAATTAGAAGGCAATGTTTACCGCCCCAGTGTGTGTGTCCGGTTACTCTTTACCATTGATCAAGGGCACTTTTTACCACCAGTTGGGGGCGCAGTTCAACTCTGATTAGGTGTATTTGGTCTATCAGGGGACCATTTATGCCTATTGGGGGCCCTCTTTTACCGCTGATCAAGATCAAGGGGCTATTAACCACATTTTGAGGGTGCTCTTTACTATAGTTAGGGGCCCTCTTTGCTGCAGATCAAAGTGAAAGGCGCTCTTTGCCATAGATCAAGGGCACTGTTTACCACCTGTCGGGGTGTTTTTTTCTGCCGACCTGGGGCGCTCTTTACCGCTGATCAGGAACACGCTGTTAGATCAGGAACGCTCGGTTCCACCGTGATAGTGCTCCTCGGGCCTCGGCGCCCTTGGTGTTCGCCTATATGGTAGAGCTGGCCTTGATTCTCAAGTG
Organism: Neoaliturus tenellus; assembly: GCA_030545055.2. Lineage (NCBI taxonomy): Eukaryota > Metazoa > Arthropoda > Insecta > Hemiptera > Cicadellidae > Neoaliturus > Neoaliturus tenellus. The sequence goes on from CM061534.1 coordinate 21,013,832, forward strand.
TAATTCTGTGCCATCTTATTTTTATCATGTAATTTTTCCTTACCATATTATTCACACAATAAAATTCGGTGATTGATAAAATTACTTAGATAAAGACGTTTTGAAGTTTTGGAAGAAGTCAATAAAAAAGCTGGATACCACGTAGAAAGAAGAAAATATAAATCAAACCTACTCATTCTAAGGTTGATACAACCAACCGAGCTTTAAACATTAAAAGCGTTATATAGGTATGAATCACAGTTATTTTATCCATCATCTTCATAATGTAACAAGCTTTAAAAATAATATAACTAAATAGTTGAAATGAAACTTTTAGATAAGAATTATTTAGATTCTGAAGAAAAAAAACCTTATAGCTTATTTAGAACCTACAATTATGGCACGAGAAACGTTTTTTACTTTGATTGAGGTTTTTTTATAAAAAAAATTGGTTTATAAATTTGAACATTACTACACAAAAGTTGCTGACTTCATCATCAGCTTTAAAAATGGTTTTATTTGATTTAAAGTGTCAATATTGATGCATTACATATTTTTTTGACAAGTTAAATTCACTTTATATCTGTAATAGTGATAGAAAATTATGATGAGTTGCTATAGTCGTCTTAGTAATTAATTTTTATCTATAAGATAAAATATACAGAGCAACACATTCCAAATAGTTTTGAATAAAAATTAAAAAAATACTATATACTTACAGTTTTTTGACATGGTGTGGAATATAACGGAACGGCAATAAGATTGTTACTTGATGATTTACTAACCTATATAAGAAAGTTGGGTCTGGAGTAGAAACAGCAGTCACATCTGGAAAGGTTGGTCTTCCACAACCGCGTAGCTCTCAAAGGGGAGGATGGGATGAGGGCAGAAGCAGGGCACGTCCGAGTGTCCATCTGTTGCAAGGCTGCTGCTGTTTCTGTTTGTAGAGAAGTGAAGACGGTACGAAGTCACTCTGGAGAAGACTGGTTGAGCGGAGTGTCAGCTTGAGTCGCCTCGTTGGACACCTAGAGGGGTTCGGTTCACCCACAAGGGGTGAACATACTATACTTGGACCTCTTAGGTGTAGAGCATAAGTCTCTAAGAAATAACCGTACCCAAGCCCCGCTTCTTGAGTACATTGGTCAGTGCACTTATGCTCAACTTAAACTAAGACAATTAAAAAATTGTCCCTAACAAAGTGTCGCGTAGATGAGGGAATGGAGGGACAGGGAACAAGGTGGCCAGGAGTATAGGGGAGAAGTTAACAAAATTTCCGTATTTAAATTCAGAAATAAAATGGAAAGAATATGAAATGTACATAGAATTTAAAAGTTGAGTTTCAAAGATGTAATAAATTTATTTTTTTTAATCACTTATTAGAAATGAAAAAGGAAGAATGTAGTGATGGCTTTGAAGTATTCTAGCTATTTCTTTTTTTTACGGATAAAGAAAAGATGGTAGGGAGTAGGATAGGTCATCTTACAGATTTTTGCCCCCGCACAAGCAGTGCCGGATTCACAAATTTCGTGAAATAAATATTATAGATTAAGAAATGTTACTTTTACTTGAAATTCATGAAAAATTTATGTTGTAATTGAAGCAGCTGACTTGGCCGGGACCCAGTCAGCCTAATGGTGAATCAGACACTACTCTTAAGGTGAGGAATACGAGCTACTCCCTCAGAGACATAGCATTTTTACGCCTCTGAAAAAGCCCTGTAAAATGACCTTTTGGGCCACCTTGGTGTAGGGATAGCAAGAGGAAAAGAAAGAAGTTTGTATTGGACTGTGCATAGGCCATCATCTTCTCCTTGAAGATAATCTGCAACAAAAGAGAAAACAAAACACATTAGAATATTTCATTGTGGTAAAAATAGTGTTATGAGACTCATAAAAAATCCAACTCTGATCCAAACAAAGTTTTCATCGTAAACAATTTTTTACAACATTTTAAAAGTTTTTTATAGTGTTTTTGTTAAATTCATTACCCAATGTTATAAAATAATATTAGGTATTAACTGTGATAAATAAAAAATTTCTGTGTGAATTAGTTGTATATCAATTTGTTTATATTGGCTACTCATCACTAGAATAATAAAACAATTTTAGTTAAAAATGTTTTATTATTCTAGTGATGAGTAGCCAATATAAACAAATTGATATGATTAATACCATCACGAATAAAAGAACATACCGTAAGGAATTGAATTAGTTGCCCTGCTTTATGTTCCATATCAATAGTAATTGCTTATGACTTCCAAAGCTTATCTCCCACTATTTGGCCCATACAGTTTTTTGGAAAGTACTCTGTGTTAGTCATATACATATATTATGCATTGAAAGATTAAGATGGATTTCAAAACATCCCAATATCAAATCAGTTAATTGGGAGTAATTATTCAAATAAGTTATTGATTTTATGGTCTAAATAAATAACTAGCGGACTCCTTGCAAAGGTTTGTTTTTTCCCTTTTCCTCCTATAACAAAGTATTCCTTGCACTTAATAAAATTACGAAATAAACATTTTTTTCTGTTTTAAGCTTAATTAATTAGTCTGAAAATAAAGTAGAATTCTTGTTTCAACAAACATTTATAAACTGAAAACAACAAATTTACAATAAAAAAATTTGTAAAGTAGGCCCTATTAAAATTTATATTGTAAATCTAAAGCCGCGTCCGCACTGGCCGAACATGTTCGCCGAACAAAGTTCTTCCGAACTTTTGTTTGTTCGTTGCTAACCTTTTAGAATGTAAATCATATGGCGGGCTAATTGTTTGTTAAGAATGTTTGTTGACTTTTGTGTTCGCCGAACAAGTTCGTCACGAATGTTCGGCCAGTACGGACGCGGCTTAACGATAGAGAAAAATAACATATAGTAAACAAATTACCTTGTGTATTGCAGCATCCTTTGAGTATATTGGCCTTCTACATTAAATGCAAACAAAGATTTTTGGAATGTGTTGCTCTTTGTAATTAATCTTGACTAAAATAAAAGTTGGTCAATAAAGAAATAAAATACTTAATTATGGATGTGAAATATTCTAATCAATTTTATTTTGTGTCGATCCACACCAGTGGCATTTTTTAACATTTTGATGGGAAACGGTCCAAACCCCAGTCTTGTTACTATCTAACATCGACTAGTTGTTAGGAAGCCTTATTAATTAATAGCCCAATGGACAAATGGCGACTGGGTACGGAATTGATCCTTAAAAAAGCTACATGTATTAGGATTGGCTCTACCATATAGGCACTAGGCAACCGCCTAGGGTGCCGAGGCCTGAAGGGTGCTATTTGCGGAGCATATAAGCTCCCCCGATCTTCGGAGACGTCAGCGGACACTAGTGCCCACGATTGATGGTGAAGAGAACCACTAATCAGTGCCACTGACTGAGCGCCCTATTTTAGTACGCTGAGAACATGAGAAAGAGAGCCCCCAATTGGCAATAAAGAGCGCCCTTGTGATCGACCCTAACAAGCGCCCCCTAGCAGCCATAAAGTGTCTCCGATCAGAGAGTACGAGTGTCACCAAATGGCAGAGTTGAGCTTTCTCAGTTGGCAATGAAGAACGCCCCTGTCCTGTCTAATGCCCCCCTCCCCCTTTTGGCTAAGGTGATTGATGCGATTGACAGACTGAACACACCCTTGTCTTCGTCTCAGACTATTGCCTTCGCCTGTGGTGACGAGTTAACCCCCCACCCCAATGTTTTCCAAATTGCGTCTACAATAAATCTTAAATACAGTAGTATATAAATTGCTGGTGCCTTATAATAAATTATTGATACAACATACACATACATTTGAAATACTTTTTTCTCCAACATAAATTGAAGGGGGGGGGGCACCAGAAACCCTAGAGTCAGTTAGAAACCCTAGACAGAAGAGAAAATACGCCCTGACGTGTATTTTCTCTGATGTCTCATTCCATCTATTTATTACTTGGTCCCCTCAAATTATCTCCGATTTAGTTACCTGAAGCATGGATGGTAGTTTATGGATCAATAATGATCCGTGGCTAAAGGGTAGATTTTACACAGTCAACCACAATTTTCTATTCACTTGTACGAGTATGAAAATGAAAAGTGGTTCGGTATTGTTTCTAAAACTGAACCATGGGTAATTTTTTACTAAAATTATATTTTAGACAGTGACATTTTACAGAATTTACGTTCATGACGAACAGGAAACAAACATGACAAATAAGATTGCTGATATCTTAAATAAACACAAAGCTATTTTCTATTTACTCACGGACAGATGTCAAACCATGTTCATGGATTTGAGTTGTGAGCTTCATCTTGTTTGAAACAACTTGCTTAACTTCTCAAGTTACCCTGTGTTGCTAGGCAAAATAAAATAAAATTAAAAAGAAAAATAAAGAAATATAGTAATCAAGACTCATTCCAATATTCCAATATTTAACTCATACTCCAAATTTTAGTTTATTGACCACAAGGGCCTTTTCATAAAAAAATGATTGAGGAAAATAACATCAAACACATATTTCAAAATATGATCCATTAATTTAAGCTCCATTATTTTGAATATTTAATGAAAAGTGATTTAAGATTAAATTAATATTAAATTACATTACAGTAAAACGTATGCATAGCTTGGTACTTGGAACCACGTTGAATACTATGCAGAAACTAACTATAATTTGAAAATATTTAAATCAAATTTTTTTTCTTATCTAAAAAGTAAAGTTTGATATAGTACTCCTTTTCCGACTAAAAAATTATCATGTTGATTTATAGATGATGATAAAACTTTGCATATCAATATATTTAATATAGGCTAACTTACAGTCCTCCAGAATGATAAACAAATTAACCTAAACTTTCTAAATTTCATGGTTTGAAAGATTATCTGGTGACTGTGGAACTATTTTGATGCCATAATTCAGTTTCACTTCACTGTGAAAGAGTAGAGATTGCTACGCTTTTGTGAATTGGCCAGCGCTTGCGTTAACACAAAATATAAAGCTATTTTGTAACGTAGAATATATATATATGTGTGTGTATACAAATGTATTAAATGCAGTTAAAGCTGACAGGTGAGGGGGTTTGAGGGCTCCCTTACTCCTTTATTAGGTTTTATAAAACACTTATTATGCAAAAAACACACAAATTAATAAAATAAAGTCCAGTCAAAATTAATGTGCTGTTGAGTTGCAGATTTTAACTTCCTTAATTTTTCCATTCCTTCCGCTAAGAATCCAACAAATCAGAATCACTTTCAAACATTTTTGCAGCTTTGTTAAATGTTTTACGACACTTTTTGCAACTTATCGTTAGTGGCTTGTGTTCTGTGCAGCCCAAACGCCCAGGGAAGTTGTTTTGGGCGCCAAGGGAGCGCCAATGCGGCACTAATCGCTGATCCGGTTATCACGAGAAGTGAGTCAGTGGAAGGCTTGAAAAACAAAATTAAGAGGAAAAACGGCAATTTTGATAGAGTAAATGAATAGTTTTTCTCAAATTATTTACCTTTAATGAGGCAAGAGAGCAGAATAATGGTATTGTTTGTCTGGTTACGCGTTGCTTGTTCCGGATGACACATTGAAAGTAACCTTTTGTAGGGAAAAACTTTGCAACCCCTGTTACAGTTGCCTATAAAAAATTGCCTAAATGTTGAAATTACACATAAAAAATATTTTTAAATATTAATAAAACCCGATATTTGCAATGTGCAATGTAAGCCTCTACCATCCTCTTCCTTCATTCCTTCAAGGTTGAGACGTATTCAAATTGCGTGCTGTTGCTTCATGTTGCAGGAACATTGCAACAAGAGGTATAAAAATAAAGTTTCCTACATTAGTGCAAAATCGTTTATCCCAGAACAGATAAATCTCAAGACAGAACTTAAGAAATGGCTTGTATGCCGACCTTTATACATCATCAAACAATTCTTGGAGTGAGGAAACGTTTAATTCAATTTAATGTTAACAATTATCACAATCTCTCTTTCCCTCTCTCCCCCCTCGCTCTCATTCTCTCTCTCCCTCTCTAATTTAACCAAAATTAGATTATACCATCGTGTTACATTTTACGCCTCTGGTTTCTACAAATACATCAGCAACAGGGCCGCCCCGAGGGCGGGGCAGCTGCCCCAGGTGCCACGGCCAAGAGGGTGCCGCGGCCCAGGCGAAATCCCTGTTTTATAAAGGCTCACAGCAAAACTAGTGAATTATTGGGTGCTTTAAGTTTTAAACTAAAATATCTTTATACTCACGCCCCTTCTTCAAATTTTTTTCTTTAGAAACTCTTATCTTGCATGTCCTTGTTTAAAACATAAATTATTTTCATTTCAACTTTGAAAAATAAAAACTAAAATTGTAATTTGTTACCTGGCAACTGAATTTTAAGAAACACATGGATTTCACTTTATACCAAGCGTTTTATTATACCCCTTTTAAAATAAATGTGCGGTCGAAAGACAGAATTTTATTTCCCACCACAGAGAATATTCCCTCAATACCTTCCTGAATTCCCCGATTTTCTCCACAATCAGATGTCATTTTAATTTCGCCACCACCTCGTGCCAGAGGTCACTAAACTGTGGTGCCTTATTGGGTCAGTCAGCACCACCAGAAATATGTTAGATGTTGGACTTCTAATGTTAATTAGAACGGATACAACACTATAAATCATATCTCATTTTAGTGATAAATTTGATCCCATATGTTATGAAATTTGGACAACATTCAAATAATGTAGCTGTTACTTAATGTAGGCTATGCATAATCATTTGAGTATATTGTCCAAAATTTCATAACATTGGTATAAAATTTGTCAGTAAAATGATAAGGTTTTCATTTTATATCCATTCTGAATTAATAAAACCATTATCTACATATATTATTTTCTGCTGAAGCTTATTCAAGTGTAACTCCAGGCGGTAACAATTTTATGGCCGTGCAGGAAGAGGGGAGTGTAATATATTTAATGAAACGTTTGCTAATTCAATGTATTTATCTTAGTTTGTAAATGTGAGTCTGCTGCAACTGACAGACGGGCGGACATCATCCAATACATAGCGCAGTGATCATAAGATTTTAAATAAATTGCTGAGATCACGCCACATCCCTTCCCAACAGTTCCCAGAACCACGCTAAAACTCCTCCTCAGTGTCCAGCTCACCTCCATGATGGCTGTGTCTCGGTTTTGCCGCTAGTTAAACCATAAATCAGTGTTTAATTTATACGACCTCCTTCCCATTTCATATAATGGCCACCACAATACTACAAAAAATGTAAATAAATTTAAATGTCTGTAAGGTAAATAAATTTGAACAAACACCACAGGGAGTTCAATCATTGGTTGGATTATTTCGCGGTGCTGGTTCAGCCCAGTGTTAGTTGCTAGCTAATAGTTAGCAACACTAACCATGTACTATGGCCGGTTGGAGTTTGACATGATGGCAAATCTCTCAAGTTTTTAGCTGATTTTATTAGAAAACATTATTTTCCCTTAACGAAAGTCCAAATTTGTTTTGTTCTTGGGTAAAAAATGCCAAGGAAACTTATTGAACTTTCACAATGGCAGAGTTAACACAATTAGTTCATTCTCTTTGTGAATTGCACCTCGGTCAACACTGATTCTGGTTTCTGTTTTCTATGTGTGTATGTGTGTGTAGCTGTAAAAAACAATACATTTGTGATTCCGTTCATTTGGGAAATCACCATCACTCCAATGTGGCAAACAAATCATTAAAAACAACGTTTTTGTAGTAGATCAAAGAAAAAAGGCACTTAAAAGTCACATCATGCAGGTTGGCCCTTGTCGTCATACAGTTGTGATGTTCAATAAATTGGACATGAAAATTGAATGTATACATGGATGCTTTTAAACAAGTAAGTTTATTAACAGTGATGAATTGAAATTTAAGAGTTGGATAAATTGTATTTTGTTTTACTATTATCAAAATTTAACTTTTCATCGCTCTGTCCTTTAATGGGCTATTTATATATGACAGCTTAGTGTTCTCTAGGAGCACGTCAAAATTAACAAGCTAATTTAAAGTAGTAGCACCATTGATTTTGGTTTCACTTTTCTGTTTGTATCCAAAAGGAAATTTCAGTAAACTCAGGTCTAGATCTTTTGTCTTTCCCATTTACTAACATTACTTTTGCCGTCCTGACATTTTATTTTTATTTTTTGCCAACAGTACCTAGAATTAATAGCCGTTCTTTATAACAAAACTGAAAAGAACAGTTATCGTCTTTATTCACAGAATACCGTTTTATTTTTAGTCCAATTCTCATCAGTTTTTTGCGGAAACAACTACAGACCAAGCTCTATCCAACGACACCAAAAACTTGAAAATCGGTTGAAAATTGTAGGAGGAGTTCTCAACACAAAAAAACCCTTAGCGTATTAAATAAGTAATCATCATGTTAAACATGTGAACAATTTTTTGGTTTAAACTTGCTTCGAGAAACTGGCCCTAGGTGTTCTTTCGGCATCATGATAAAATATAGTTTTTTAATTGTTTCAAAAGTACTATCTTAAGGCTCAATCAGTTTTGATAATCAGCTTCATCTTGCGCATAAAACGTAACAACCTGAGTAAAATTTGTGAAGAGAATGTTTTTCAACACTCAAGAAGATGTGATGTTAATGGACATGAGAGTTAAAAGTTAATATTTGGAATGTTTCCAAATGGTATTCAGAAAATTTCTTTCATTAGATACGATATACTTCAGATATTCCTCTTACCTCATTATATTGGAAACATCTTTAATGAAGTGAAAACTCCAAACGGTTACTATAAAGACTAGGGTAAAAATTTGCACAACATTTAATACCAGAATCATTGTGTACTTCACAAATACATCATTCTCTTAATTGTCTCTTACTTACATGGTAACTTAACGATAATCTTAATCTAGTGAAAGATTTTTGGGGATCATGAGAATCGGACGGCATCATTTCACTTCTTAACTGCTGAATAGTCTGATTCCAGGAAATCAAAAATATATTTCCTATGACGTAAACACAAAAATCTTATTAAATACATCTAAAATGAAGGTGTGATTATGAATAATCATCTTTTGAACCAATCTTTTTGACAAACTTATAGAACTCACACAACCATTAAAGCATTTTACAAACACTACCGCAATTTATAATTGAACAATAATATACCCTGGTAACCAATATGGTTTAAATAACTTAACTAATATAACGTAACCAAAACAATGTTCGATTTTAATTACATTTTTAACATTGACATTAAATCTACACTAAATTCAACATATAATCTAGGTAACTCAAAAAACAAGCCCCCCAAAAACACTGAATTAGTGCAAGAACTTAGAAAACTAATTAATGAATTTTAACAAGCTATACAAAAATTCATAATCTTTTCTATATTATAATAGTTAAATATAATTGTAACAGAAAAAAATAAATAACAATCTTAAGAAATCAGAATATTTGAAATCTCTAAAAATAATGAATTAACTCCAATAAGTTTTTAGGTTAAAGAAGTAATTTTGATTAATTGTTCGTAAAGATACAACGGATAACAATTTGTCAACAACTACCTATCTCAAGCTTATTATGTGCATACCTATGTTAATTATTTGTAACTATACAGTAATGAAGAATACAATAAATCATTAGATATCATATATTCTAAAATCACATGTGTGTTTAAACTTCGGGGACACGGTACGGCCGATTAATTTTTTTGGTTTATCTGTCTCTCAAGTAAATAACAACAAAATTTTTTCTCAAAACACAAAGCTTTTTCAAACTATAAATTAAACTAAAATTTCCTTATAATTGGACACATTAAAATTTGAAATTGAAGGTACCATACGTGGTTAAATGGCATGAAATAAAGCACCGGTTGAATTGTCCAATTTTCATCATAAATTTTGAGTCACACAAGTAACTAGATATTATTTTTAAATAATTCAATTCAGAAATCACACATACAGTTTGTTCATATAATTATTACAAAGTTATAAAACTGTACTATACAGAAGCTATAAGCAATTTTAAAATTGTAATAATTAAAATGTTTCCATCAAAAGGTACATTTTTACTAAAGTCTTATTAACACATTCAGTAGAACAGCTATGAACTGTTGGGGCTTTGAATTATTCGGGAACAAGTTCTGATGATGACAGCTTGTATTTCAAAAGGCCATATCCTATAAAATTATTAAAAATATTGGCTATTGAACAAAATATTGTATTTTCATTTATATACAATCATTAAATACAGTTTTTTTTTGGATCATTTGGTACCTTGGTCAAAATTGGTACTGATACTTAATCACTAAATAATATGGATTCATCACTAAATTTAATCTTATGAGGTAAAACTCCCTCAAAAATGATTAAAAAACAAAAATTACTTTTGCAAGTTTGCTCCTTTAGATCCTAATTCCATTTTTAGTGTACTGTACAAAAAAATCATTCATAGTTTTCATTACATCAAATATACTTATTTTTTAATTAAGTTACAATTTATTAATTGAGCTATTATTAATTGAGTTGTCTTTAGAACCGTAATACCTACATCTAACTTCTTTTTATGCAATGTTGTGGGATAAACTGTAGTTCATGTTTAGCCCACCAACTTTGTAGGGCTCCATAAGAGATGATTGTGTTTTTAACATCCTTTTACCATCTAGTTCAAACCAAAGAAACGACTCTCAACAAAGAATACGTAACTTAACAGACATCATTACGGAAGAAATAATTTTAGTAAAATGTCCTCCTTAATACAAATGATAAAGCCACAACCACACAGTTAATAAAAAAATTGGCTAAATTTATTAAATTTATATTTTGAATAATAAATTTAGAAGTTTTACTTTTTTTATTTAATTTGTTCAATATATCTTCAATTTACATTTGAGGAGAAGAATTAATGTCTTGCAACTGACATTTAAGAAGATCCAAAATATCTCAGTCCTTTCTAAAAATTCTGCATTTGGAATGCAAAAATGTAAATTAATAAAATGAGATAGATTTCTTGTTTCTTTATGTATAAGTTACATTGTTGTCAAATTCATTAACCACATCCACAAATGTATTTGTTTATCACAATACTAGAAACAGGAGTTATTCTCAACTTTCGATCGGTTGAGAGCTTAAGTGTCCTTCGAGTTTTGGTAGGGCATACAATCCAAAAAGCAGTCTTTCTAACACACGGACCCCATGTTTGTCTCCAACCTCGTTTGTCGGTGTCACTGTTAGGAACGGAGTGAGAGCGGAAGTGTCAAGTGCCGTTGACGTTCTGACCTGTCGGTTCTAAGCTCTCCTGGTAGAGGGAGTTGTTGTTTTGTTCTTCATCTTCTTGGTCGTTGTCTACATCTAGGAATCTGGGAAAATAAAATGAAACGTTATTTGAAGATAAATAATTAAAAAACTTGAACAAAATTCAAGTTAAGGAGTAACCAAAAGATAAGTGAATGCAATGTTAGTTAATCTACCAAAACAGACTTGCAGACTTGTCGCTTTCACTTCCGATGTCAGGAGCTACAAAACCTAAAAATATGATTAAGGTATAGAGTTCTATAGCCAGTTAAAAAAAAAAAAAAAAAAAAAAAAAAAAAAAAAAAAAACTTGATCCTCGCATGATTTATACTGGTGGGAGGGGTTTATTTACCCTTGTTAATATCCCAAAGGCTAGAGCCTTTTGTTTTTTGTTGGTTTTTCGTTGCTTTTGTTTAATTTAAATATCAGCAGGTAATTTCAAATCACGTCATTTGGTGTTTCAGTTCCGTGTTTCGTGATATACTTTGTGATAGTGTATATCTACAGAAATCAGTTATTTAAAAACTGTTTCTTTTCTAAGAAAAGACATAGAGGTTTGGCTTGAAAATAAAGTGGCTGGTTAGGAGTTACTGAAGGAAATTAAGAGTTACCTAACCCATATTTAAAGAATCCCTCAGCTGGAAAATGTTTGTCATTCATTTCAATTTTTTTACAGTTTTAATACATCACTTCCCTTCTCCTCCCTTTTATTCTTGCAGAGGATCAAGTTTTAAAAATTAACTATAGATGTTTTGTAAAAATCAGGCTTCTGGGATATATCATTAACAAAAGGGTTTCCATAAGGGTCCTGATAAGATCAGAGCGATTGGAGACTCACTACACTATAACCAACCAATGTGTCTGCATTTTAGAGCTTGTTAACTTTTATGGTTCATTTGTAAAAAATTAAGTGTAAGTTTTACACCCTCCGTACCAACTTTTGAGTAAAAATTTTGAATGGAAGTGGTCTAAGGCCAGTATTACACTATCATGGATAAACTTTTATAAAAATACTTATAGAGTAATGGATCAAGTATTAAATACTCTAATTACAATCATATAGCTGTGATAATATATGCTCCTAAAGAGAACTCTTGTTTTATAAGTTATTGATTTTATCCATGAAAAAAAAATGTACTCACAGACCTCTAAACCGCAAACAAAAAGCAAAAAAATATGTTGTTTATTCCTTTTTGGCACAAAAATATAATAAAGAAAAAATTATTATTACATTTTACTAAGCAGTTTTAATAATACTAGGGATCGCCCACTGGTCGAAATTCGACCAAAAGTTCAGTTGATCTTGAGCCAATTAGTTTTAAAATGGTTTATAACTGAAACATCTGTTCTTCCTGACTTGCTATAATTTGTTATTACAACAGCTGTTTAGTGATTCAATCATTCTTCTCCCATAAGATTAACATTGATACTTTGAAAGCCTGTAGGGCATAGCCCTGGGGGCCGATGCGAATTCAAGTGTGATTCTGCTCATCTGCAGGACGATACCTTTCTAATGGTATGCGCGGATTTCTCCTACGATACCCACAAGCTGAGAAAAAAGAAGGAAAAGAAACATGCTTGCCTATTAATATATAGATTTAACATAATATCTGTTGATTTTTTGTTTATTTTGGCAAAACTATAGGTTATTTTTTATGTTAATAATTTAACATGTGTGGTGAATTCTAGGCTGTTGTTTGAAAGTAATTAATTTATCTGTTGTGGCTGTTTCCTTTAACACATAAACATTTATAATATCACATTAAGCAGGAATAAATATGAAATTAAATATTAAAACGCCCTTTTTAAAAGATAGTGTCAGGAAACAACCTTTAAAGAAGCTGAATCCTTTTGAAGTTCATATAAATCAATCCAAGCATCAAGTTTTGGGACGGAAACTAAATAGAGGTTTACCTGGAGTTTCAAAAAGAAAGGCTTTAATGAAGCGTAAGGACACTCTACTTTGAGAATATAAATTAAGAGGAAAAAACAATCAGTTTAAGTTATAGATCAAAGAATTGGTGAGAGGAATAAGAATATGACGGAGGATGATCGTATTATAGCTCTTTTTGCAGCTGAGAGAATGCGGTTGTTTAACAAGAAAGCGATGCTCAATTTGACTGATACTGAAGTTTTAACCCCCAAAGGACAAACATTGAGTGAAATAGAACGGTTGAAGACACCCGAAGTGATGACGATGAGGATGACGAGTGGAGACGGAGCAGTGGTGCTCTCAGAGGGGAATTCATTGAGAGCGCTCATTTTGGAGGTGGAATGTTCACAAATAGCAAACAAGACCGAGAATCACTCATCGATGAATTGACTAATGAATCAAAAAAGCGGAAAGCTGAAAGACAATGGAACAAAGAAGAAACTTTAGAAGCCACTGAACAGTTAGATGAGGAGTGGAAAACTTTGGGAATGATTGTTACATCAGTTAAAGATGCAGGAGATATCAATCAGAAGAAAGACCAATACGACATTGTCATGCGTCAGTTGAAGTTTGAACCACACGGTACGCCTTCAGAGAGACTTAAAACAGAAGAAGAAATTGCCAAGGAAGATAAAGAGCAACTTGAAAAATTGGAAAAAGAAAGACTAAAACAACTGAGAGAAAAAGAAATGAATAAATATGGCTCCCTCAAGAGTGAAGACAATTTAGATGATGGGTTTGACAATTTGGGTGTAGAGCTGACTGGAAATAACCTTGAAGCAAGTGATACTGAAAACAATACTGATAGTGAAACTCAAAGTAACTATGAACCTGAAACTGATGATGATGATGATGATGATAAAGACAGGAAACAAGAGGAAAATAATGTGCCTGAAGTCAAGCGCTTAAGACATGCTAATTGAAACCCCCAAGAAACGAATCAGTTTCTGAAGAAGAAGAAGAAGAAGAAGAAGAAGAAGATGAAGTACAAGTCTGGTGGAGGGCATAACCTCCTAGATATCAACATTTAATGTGAGGCCGCATATATTTAGGGTATTTATTTAGATCTTTTACAGGTAAAAAATACCTAATTACAATAAAGCAGTTCAAGTAACATATTATTATAGTTGAGATGCTTATTTTACAATTTTACAGAAGTAATCTTGGAATAAATATGGAAATAAATATAGTACTGTATATAATATAAGTAAAAAAATCACACTTACATTTTCCTTTAAAAAATGTTTTATATTACAAGTATAATATAGTTAATATTTGATTTTTTGTTGTGAAAAAACATACATTATTGAGTAAAAACTTAACAAAAGTTATTAATTTTGTGAAACAATACAAAGTTTGACAATAGAACTACAAATGCCATTCCAATGTAGGTGTTTTTGGGTAAAAATATTGGATAAATCAACAACAAGCTTTTTATGTGATAGGCCTAGGTAGCAAAGAAGCAATTAGAAAAAACAAATGTGTAAGTAGGTAAGAGTTAGAATTTAAACCATGCGGTACTAGCAGTTGGCAAATGTAAGGTACAAGTCATTGCAACAATTTTTTGGTTGCTGGACACTTGATAAACATCGTTATGCAAATAGTTAATAACCTTGTGCAGCTTGTTTACGTAGATTCTGTTTAGTCAAATCAACACAGGGGAAAATACATCTGTGTACTTTTCTAGTACACTTCAAACTTGGAAAAAAGTAATAGTTTTTGTAGATTACTTGGGTGAAGGCTTCCGCCTCTATTTAATTTTGGTTAACGGTTTCTACGTTGATATCCCAAAATGAAGTATACATAGATATTAAATAATTAATACAATTTGTTACTTCTACGGACAGGCTTTGCTTGCATTTATTACAATAATTAATCTTAGTTTTGGGTGGCATTTTTTTAAGCCCAGTGGGACACAGCACCCCATTAGGGATGTTTATAGAGCGTTTTTCAGCACCAAATGCATTATAAAAGAGCCATAAAAACATATTTTTGACTTATTTGATATTTGACTTATAACTGTTTATATTTTTGACAACAAGATTTGAGTTACTCACGTGTAAGGTTTTTCGTCCCCTCTCATTTCACAAATAACATTTGTCAGAGCCATGATGTAGTTCTTGGCCAGTGTTAAAGTCTCTATTTTAGACAACTTCCTCTCCATTTTCACGTGAGGAATCACTTCGCGCAGTTGCTGTGAACAGAAGACGGCTCACTTTAGCAACCAGCACCTTTAGATAAAAATCATGTATAAAACTAGGAACAGGGAGTGTTTAAAAGCTGCACCTACACTGAATGTATGCTAGCAGAACTGTTGGGGTTCATCAGATTTAATTTTGGAACAAGAAATTCGTCTTCGCAAAGCTAAATCCATGGTAGCTATCGCAGCCTGTTTTGCACTGAGCAAATGTGAAGCGGGCCATCCAAGTTTTCACCAATTCTTTCATAAGTAGCCACTTAGTGGACATTAATTTACAATGTGATCCATTATTTACAAGTACCCACTCTTCAGCGACATGGACTGGTCTTGTGTCATATTCACATTGGAACTTTCAACACATTACATCCTCCTATTCCAGTACAGTACATAAGTGATAAGTCAGGTGTAAGGCTTTATCACATTGATTATGGTAAAAATCAGTAGGTCTACTCTATTGCCTACAATTTTATTTCCATAAAATCTATTTTTCTATTCAGAAGTCAGGATCAAGGCTGTAAACTGACGTTCTAGCAGTCCCCCAACCCTCCCCCCAAATGGCATCCAAAATTGACTATCACTTTTGACCGGGGTGACCCGCACAGAGAAGTATAACGACAATACTGTACTTTTGCTCTCACAATCATTGTTTTGCACACTACCTAGAAATGTTCAATAGTACTATAATTTACAATTATGCTCACTCCTTTCCTACCAGGGCCGCCGAGAGGGGGGGGGGGGCAGGGGGGGGCAGTTTGCCCCGGGCCTCAAGAGACAGAGGGCCTCATCTTCAGGTGTACGTGGTGTACCATACGCTATTACGGTAGTAGCCATGGTAAGACCTAAGCCCGGGACTATGTTACTTTTTCATTTTGAGGTCCCCAGAAGCCAAAAACACCGTTCGTTCATTTTCATATATATGTATATATATATCTATGTGTCCGTGGTACTGATAACTTTTGAAGGGGACCTCCAATTTTGATGAAATTTGGCATGAAGGTGTAAGACCAGGTGGTTCATGAGTTCACAAACCAACATGATCGGGTTATGGGAACAGGGTTTTATGGGGTTTCAAAGAGGTCAAAAATGGTCTTTCGGCATTTTTGGACCTTAATTTTTAAAATTCAACAATTTTAACTGAAACCATTTAAAAGAGCTTAAAAAAACAAACAATTTAGTATTTTGAATTTTTAACTTGGCTTTACAGGTTACGGAGAAAAGCTAAAATAGGTTTTCCATGTTAATCTAATGGGAAATCAATAAAACCCAGTAGCCTATCTCGCACATTTATTGGAATAACTTGATAAAATTTGGTATGTACATTTACTTGGGAGGGTTCAACTGATATTTTCTTACAACACCCATATGGCGGCAAACCTAGGTACTCACCCCTATGGGGTTTATGGGGAAAATGAAAAGAACACCATAACTTGATAATATTTGGTATGTACATTCACTAAGTAGGGTTTAACTGATATTTGCTTACAACACCCATATGGCGGCAAACCTACATACTCACCCCCATGGGGTTTACGGGGAAAATTAAAAAGTGCCGAATATTGATACAGTTTGATATTTATCTTATGTGGCTATTACATTTCCTAAAAAAACTAACATTTTCTAACAACATACTATATCACTAAACCTACATACTCATTCCTATGGTGTTTATGGGGAAAATACAAAATCTCAAGATTCTTTGGAAATTCGCTGAGTACGCAGGTCTGCTGCGACGGGGGTATTTTTTTTGTTTTTTTTTTTCATCTATGGTAGCAAAATTTAATCTCTGCATAGGCTATGTTGTAACACCATGTATTTTTTGAAGACCTATCTTCTAACCGTACCAAAGTAAAGCCTATGACTTTATATACAGGCCTATCAGTCTGTATGAGTCTCCGTGGTTTTAAGCTCTGTGTCGGTGAACAGACGCCTCGGCACCACGCCCGCCGCCTTGTGCTGTGCCGGTATTTGACAGCTATACCATTGCAAAAATATTATATTTTGCAACCAATCCTTCACGGCTTCGGCTAATATTGTCGTGCCTGCGTTTGTTGGTCCATCTAAGTATATAAGATAGAAGAGATATATAAGATAAAAGTGTCTTTTAATAATGTCATAAATGAATTTGCCATATTTAAGCAAGAAAGAAACGTTTGCGAGTTGGTAGTTTTTGTGAACGCTACTTAGTTTTGGTTAAGAACCAACACTGAATTATCTAATGTCTTAGGGGTGAAGTTGAGGGTTAGTCTTGAGTAAGTAGGATCTTGCGTAATTCTTTCAATTTTATAAATTAATTATAAAGCAAAATCAACTAATTATAAGTTAAAAAATCGTAGCAAACAAAAAAATGTAATTAATTAACCAATTAAAAATCAAATGCATTTTTATATTTTCCCTGTAAGCTTAGCCATTTAAAAATAGGCCTACTTAAGTTAGGCCTAAAACCACGAGGTAGCTCTCCAATAAGGACTCTCAAACCCAGCCAAAGTGCCACTTTGATCAAATTATTTCATGTAGGCCTACTGTAAACCAAAGTACATATTTATCCTAGCTATATCTTAGAATAATACAAGTAAAATATTTATGAATCACTTAAGAAAAGAAAGCAAATTGTGTGCATGAATACAAAATAAATATCCAAAGAAATAAAAATAAAAAGGTGTAGCCTATATTGCATCTGGTTCGAACACAGACGGCGACGGGTAGGGATTCACCGAGCGGGGGGGGGCCTCACACTGGAACTCTGCCCTGGGCCACAAAAATTCTCTCGGCGGCCCTGTTTCCAACTAGTATTTATTTCACTCTATGAAAGCAATTCCCTACATAACTAAGATAATAAGTCCTCTATAACTAAAATAATTCTGATAAAAAATAATAAACTTGAAAAAATATTACTGTGCTGTAGAACATGCCAAGCACAATAGAAATACGTCAATAAATGTGTAAAGTTTTTGGTAATTTTTCCAGTATCAGGTGAACGGTGCCGGTCTGCGGGAACATGATGTATGGCTTTCATAGCCAGCCACTAACTTTTGAGAAATATAAAAGATACTCTGCAATGCTTAGCACCTGTGGGAACGGTGGGCAACACACAAGTCAGGTTACCGTAGCAAAGCACACAACAAAATTTCCAATCATCTGCGCAAGACCGCACCCCACTGACTCATTCATTTCACCGGGACCTGGTCAGTCGCACATGACCGGGGCGGTCTGAAAGCGCATCCCACAGGAGGTCCTGGGTGACTGGTCCATACTCAATAAGTTAAAGAAATATTCTTATCACCTACAGTGAAAATTTGGGTTGGCTATAAAAAACTGTTTTGACTTGGAAAGACAATACCAAAAGGAAGTCCAAGGAGTATGTACAGTACAGAGACATTTCGCCTCTACATGTCTACTCTGAAGGGCTGGTGGCTTTCAAAGTGCAAGTAAGACTGAGTTACAAAATGGTTTTAATGTCCCAAGACAAACTGTCAAAGTGGTTAATACTAGTTAAGAAGTTAACATTGGGTAGAGCAAACGAAGTTGTCATAACATGTGGTAAGTCTTTTGGCTGTACACTATGACAGTTTTCCTTCCTTCATGATCCATTCATGTTCTAGACAGTGGGGGGCTAAGTATATGCTGCGGGCATGGAGACGCCCCTAGCTGGAACATGAATGGACAGTCGGTTGGTGGGCCATTTAGAGGGCAGAGCAGACCGCCTGTATCAGTTGTCACAAGAGCACGGAAGTTGGCCCTCTAAATGGTCAGGTGGCCGTCTAATGTCCCATCTCTCACCCTTTCTCTTCCTTCAATATCCCATCCTTCCAGGAACTTGCGCAAAATGCCCGTTAGAGGTAAATGTGCTCAGCGGTTTGGCCGGTCTCCTTATCCACCAATAACAAACACATGGTTTAATATGATTTACCAATTTTTCTCATATTGAGATATGTTTTAACTTCTATAATTGATTGGTTTAATTTACTCCAGTTCATTATAAATTGCAGAGATAGATTTACATTATAATTTTTTTACCCAATCATGGCGGGCTAAGAAAGCCATCATGATGATGAGGCTACCCTCTGTTTGGTCGATCAACCCACCTCGAAAGCATCGTTGAGTGAGTGCATCCTCATTCGTTCTCTCTCGTTGCTCTCTAACCGCCTCATATTCCTCTCCCTGGCGGACAGCCCGGTTCTTCTTCTCCTCCCCGGTGTGATGTTCCCCCCACTTCCTGCTAGGTAGCGCCACTTGGCTCTCACGGATCTCCGCGACGTGCCTTCACTGCAAGAACTGTCTGAATCTGGACAAAGGAGGTAGAGTTACAGTTGTTGTAGATATAGAAATCTGTAAAATTTGTGATTTGTCGTTTGAGATATTTATTTATTCGAAACACCTACATACAATTGTATGTACTAGTATACGTGTTGCTCGAAATCGAGCAATTTATTTTAATACAATACAAAATGTTACTTTTAGTTCTAAATCAATGACATTCGACCAATCCAATATTGTGAGTATCTGTAATCACCGAAACAACACGTATTTACAGCTGATTATTAACACATGTTTAAAATGCTTTATTCAATCCCAATGTTATTTAAATGGGAAATTTTGGGATTTCAATGGTGGATAGCGCCTTTATTTTCAGTCCGATTCTCATCATTTTTTGGCGGAAACAACTACAGACCAATCCCTATTCAACGACACCAAAAACTTGAAAATCGGTTGAAAATTGTAGGAGGAGTTCTCAAGACAAAAAAAAAAACCCTTAGCGTATTAAATAAGTATAGATTCTAGCTAATAAGGAAAAACAGATGTTTCATTTATGAAACATTTTAAAACTAATTGGCTCAAGATTAATTGAATTTTTGGTCGAATTTCGTCCAGTGGGCGATCTCTAGTAAATATTAATACGCAAGCATGTTTCATTTCCTCCTTTTTACTCTTAGATAGCTGGTGTTCATCTTAGGATAATTCCGCGCATACCGTTAGAAAGGTATAGTGCTGTAGATGAGAAGAATCACATTCTAATTCTCATCGGACTCCAGGGCTACGCCCCACGGGCGTTCAAAGTTCCAATGTTAATCTTATGGAGAAAGGAGAATTTAATGAATCATTAGACAGCTGTTGTAAAAACAACTGCCAGAAAATTAGGAAGAACAGATGTGTTAGTTCTAAAACGTTTTTAAGCTTCTTGGGTCCAGATCAACTGAAATTTTGATCGAATTTCGATCAGGAGACGATCTCTAGTATACATTAAATAAGCTAACTTAAAAACACTTATATAATATAATAGGAGTGATTAATTTTAAGTATTAAGGGTACCGAGCATTTACTCGGTAAACTTTTAAACTTGTAAAACATGTAAGACGAACTTGTTCGTTCCGTTCACTTTACAGGAAGGAGGATGTTGCACCTTAGTTTAAGTTTAGTCAATCTGTAGATGAAAATGTAACACTGTGGTTTATTTCTACAGTTATCAGCTGATTTTGTTAAATTTAGTACAGCAACTAAAAAAATGTCCTCTAGGATAATATGGACACTTTAAATGGCTGCAAGGCGGAAACTGGATTTTTCTCACGGGACCATCTCCAATTGACTTTTGGTAACCCCCATATTAAAAGAAAAAAATTCTTGACTGGAAAAAATCCTTTCAAACAGTGCTTGTTTTAGTGCATAAGATTTAAATTTTTGTTTTAGTTTCACAGAATTTATTTGTAGAGACAAGAGAATGCACTTGATATGCGATTGAAAAATTGAGAGTTATTCACACAATCCCGAATAATCTATGAATTTCTTATACAGATTGTAAAACATTTAAATGTGATTTTCTTATAGTCACTAATTTATCGTGTTTCCCATTATGAAAGGCACACTAGCAGGGCTTGTAAATTATAATTTTGAACTGTTATACTACCTTGCTGGATATGTTTGAGGGGGTTTTTCCCTGTGGAGATATCAGATACTCCGTCGTCCACTTCTACCTCATCTTCTTCTTCCTCCAGCGACCTGCCACCACTGTCTGCCTCCGAGAGCAAGCCGACCTCTGATCTCATCTGGAAATTACGGAGGAATCAGTTGCAAGTTGTGCTCATGAAATTTTCTTGGAAAATATTTTTATTTTGTAATGTTGTTTTCATTTACAAGCATAAAATCTGCACTCTTTAACTTCTTGAAGGGTCGCTGAATCCTTGCTGAAACTGATAGCAACACATTTTGTAGATAATTATTACTATATTAATTTTTCTGCTGGAAGAGTTAAACATACATAGAGAAAATTGAAGATAGGAAACCTAAAAGAATATATCATTTGACAAATTCAACACTAGGTAAGCATTAAGGATTAATCAGCCAAATTTTGCTCTTGACACAAAAAAATATTACTTAGTGAGCACCAAGTACTGATGTGGGTACTCGAGTACAAAGTAATCATGGGATCGAGTACTTGTCTTGTACTCGATACCATTTCCTATGTGTTCTCGAGTACAAGGCATATTTACATCCAGTCACGGCCGACGCTGCGGACTAGTAACCATGTACTCGATTCTTCGATCAAGTGAGTCCTCAGCGCATAAACGCGTACATGAGAACTTTGAGGTATCTGAAAATTACGGCATACTTGTATTCATATACTAGATTCCCAAACTAAAGTGAGAAGGTACATAACGGACTCAAATGGTCGGGGAATCAAGTTTACAAGTACTTGTACCCAGTGACTTATAAATACTGCAATGAACTCATGTAGTCGTTTGCTGTACTAAGGATTCAATTGGTCTGAGGATCGCATAATTATACATATATACTGTGACCTCCCATTACATAAATTCTCATGGACTCAAAACTCGATGATATTTGTTAGTGAGAAATTATTACTCTATTTAGATAATTAGTATACTTTCTTCAGTTGCATTCTAAACCAAATTACAAACTGAATTGAAACAAATATGTCGTCTTTGCTTCTTTTTTTAAGTTGAATTAGAAAATCAGAAACGTATAGCAGATATTGAGGGGGTGAGAGGTTAGAGTTAAACAACTCAAATCATAAGCGGGATGAATCGTTATACAGTATTTAAAATTAAATAAGTGGGATATTTACCTCACCACAAGGATTTTAGACCGATGAGTGGATACACTGTAAGGAGCTATAAGACACCCAGCCTAGAAAATGTCAAGATAAACCTATAGAGTTGTAGCTCGCGCCTTCAGTTGCCTCTGTATATTGGCTGCCCTGTAGTGTATTTGAATATAAGTCCTTTTAAACAATAGTTTTCTTATTAAAAATTAAAATTATTTGATAGTTTTTTCAGAAAAAACTCAGCAATGCCTAAGCCCTTCCAAATTTTAGGGGATGGTTTCACCCCCCCCCCCCCCCCCCCCCCCCGCTTGGGTGAGGTGTTACTTGGTGCCATCATATTAATTTACTTAACGTTTTTTTCAGTAATTAACATTGTTTTGGTCAGTAAAGTCAACATGTAAGCCCTCAAATCAACATTAGAATGTTTTTTTCTTCAATTTTCAAGCCTTTATTTTGTATAGGTTGATTTTATGGGGTAATTTACATAGGGGTGAGGAGGGAGTAGAGGAGAGTCCAGATTGATCCAGGTACGGGTGTGAAGGAACTTTGTAAACATTTCCAAAGATTTGTTTTTTTTCTATCGTCCATTTTCATTTTTCAGTGTGTAGTATTTCTTAAATTTAACCCCGACTGATTTGTTAACCTTCCTCATCACTTTGAAAATTACATTTGATCGAATATCATATAGTACTTTGTTTCTGGACGCTTCCCAACATGGTATTTCATTTTGGTAGGAAAACTTTTCAATAAACTCATAGTCCCCATTAGCTTTGTTTCGTTGAACAGCTTTCAAGTCCTTTTCCCTTCATTTTTACATTGTTAAGAAATTCCCTCTTACTACCATAAAAAGTAAAGGTCTACTACAGGTCAAGTATTTTCCATTCACACTCCCTTTAAACATTAATTCCGCAAATTGTTTTCCTTTAATTTTTTTTGCAAGTTGCAAACAATTTATTTGTATTTTTTGTTTTGTGAGAGATTTTCTTCTTTACACTTATTTATGTGAAGCATCGGGGTGTGATCTATTGTTCGAGAACTTTTAAGATTATAAAAATTATTACTTTTATTACTTTTTTGTGGTTACATATACTGAAATGCCTGGTCCAAAAGACAATTTCCTCGTCAAGAATTTGTTCTTCAAGCTCCACTCACTTGTTAATGGTATAAAAAAACACATTTTCAAATTGGGTGTTTTACCATTAATTTATTTTAATTGCATGATTTTGAGTTACAAATCTAAGAAGAGCTCAAAAAATAAACTATTTAGTATTTTCAACTGTTAAATTATCCCAAGCGGTTGCAGAGAAAATTCAGGAAAACATCTGATCCGCTAAACCGATATTTGATCCAATGCAATCGTATGGATCAATGTTCTATACAATAGTATATATGGATAATATCGGGGAAAATCTGATTTTCCTTTTGAATTTCAAAAACACACATAAAACCCCATATGTAGAAAATCCAAGATGGCCTCCTATCTAAATTTAAGCCATTAGATATGTACTAGATTGTGTTCCAAATTTTAAATCTCTATCACAAAATTCACAATCATTCCAATAATTGCCACATGCCGTATCTGCTGGACTATAGCAATATTTTACCTAGTCACTTTAATCAAGTGAGAGGAATTTAAAAACATGTCTTTCTATTGGATGTCAAGTCTTCTACAAGGCTGGACCAAATCCTAGCCATCTCTTGAGTAACATAATCCGATCCAGTTTCAGCCAATCCTCGGACGACTGTTGTTTGACCTTCGAAGGTTTACCGTCCAGACATTAGGTGAAGCTTGTTTTTGAAAAAGTGTCGCATTCTGACTCCAGATCGAGCTGGCCGAGGAGCCGTCAACCAGTCCACAAATGCCAAGGGCGTGTCCAAGGCCAGCCCAGCTGATAGCGTTATATCAGCGAAAGGTCGGCAGGGAACCGGTTGAGCGAAAGTAAATAGCGGCCGACCATTGTAGTCCTTTCTCTCCGCGTCCATGTCCGCCTCCCAGCTGATTTCTAATTTGATGTTTCAGCTCTATTTTTTTGTTGGATGGATTTGACGATTTCTTTTCGGGTTTGAAGGATCTCAGTTTTTGGATTTTGCTGTCGATTTTTAAGTTTCTCTCTCGCGGTTAACGGCTTTAATTGATTCAAGATTTTGGCCGATAAACGAGTAGGATACTTCAGCCAAATATGAAACCTTATGAAAACGGCAAGTGTTGAAATTTACAGGTA
Organism: Neoaliturus tenellus; assembly: GCA_030545055.2. Classification (NCBI taxonomy): domain Eukaryota; kingdom Metazoa; phylum Arthropoda; class Insecta; order Hemiptera; family Cicadellidae; genus Neoaliturus; species Neoaliturus tenellus. Next base: position 21,038,498 of record CM061534.1, read on the forward strand.
AAATCATGGTTATCAGAATGAGGCTAGATTAGATCCATAGATTCCCTATCGTAAATTTACCATCCTACATGATTGACTATCGCGTCTTTCGACGAGTGTCAGGGTGAATAAGTTACATAGCTAAAGTCACCGTCACAGTTAATCATTTTGTGCTTTTACACACAGCCTCGCCTAAAGATGGTTTGTATAGGTTATGTTTATATCCAGTGTTGCCAACTTACAGTAATTCCTTCTTAAACAACGTTTCCTTGCTGGCTAATGCCAATGAATACAAAAACCTAATGCATACTGTTTTGGGTTCTGATGTTTAAACACTGGAGTGCGCAAAGTAAATCTAGCGAGCCCAAAGTACAGTAAACTGAATACGGCAATAACCTGTTTTGCGACGCGTGTCGAGTGCGTAAACAACTGCTTTCTCTGACAGACTGAAAAATTTATTCTCGGAGAATCAATACAGAATCAAGTTTAAAAATTAATTCTATAAACGTGTTGTTTTGCAAATACGAACCAACAACACCGTCTTCCACAGTTCTGAGTACAAACATGTGTCAGCTCAGCTGTCCGCTGATTGTTGAATGGAATGTGGTAGCATTGAATTTACATGTAAAGTCAATGGTGCATGGTAGTGTTGGGCATCCCTGGATTATAACGGAGGATTTAGACTGTCAAGGTCAAGATCAGTGTAGGGGAAACCTTGTGTATGTCATGTGATAACTATAGTAGGATTCACGAAAATAGTCCGATGAGAGGCTATACATTGTTGCCAAATTTATTCTGAAACACATTTGTATACTGTATTACACATGGTAAACACAACCACAAATGACAACATTGCAGGGGGAGAGGGGGTGAGGGGGGACACAGTTGTTTAAATTTCCATCGGACTATTTTCGTGCATCTTACTATAGAAGTAGGTTACTACTATGTGTTGTGTGGCGGTGGTTGCATCTATACGAAGAAAGATATTCGCAAAGTAGACAGTTATAGTTTTGAAGAAAAACTGAGAACAATTAGTTACAAATTGTAAATACGGAATGGTTATCTTAGCGTAACAAAAAAGCTGATATAGGCCTAAATTGGTGATTTGAGATTACGGTAAAATCAATTAGGTTATAGATTTCGAGTATGAAAATTTTCGAAAATTATTATTTCCGCTTTTGTACAAGATCAAGATAAACGTCTTGAATATGAAGTTTTCAGATAAGCTAATGGAAAAGTCAAACAAAACTTTATCAAGAAGTAAACTTGATTTTGAAAATAAATCTTTAGCTACAACGAGCTTATTATTTCCTACTCATTCGCCATAAGATAACAAGCGTGAACTTGTTTTAAATACAATTTTTCTTAATTCCAAAAATTGAATTTTTCAAAAATATAATATTTTATTTTGTAACATAAATAGTACGGAACGGTATAGTTTATTGTCGAATATATAGTAAAGTAATGTATAACTTCTTAGATATGTTATCAGAGTAATAAAACAAGTATAGATTAGAGGTTTCCAAAGAATACATTTAAACAATAGACTTTTTAATGCATTTTTCATTACATAACATGATTTCGCAAGTTTAATGTGGAATTTTATTATTTATTGTTTCTATCGTGAAATAAATGTTGAACCAATTGTAAATGTGTAGTTCTTATATAGTTTATATAATTTATTATAGTCAATATTTATAATTCGTCTATGTAACGACTATGTAACTAAATACCCGGCGACATAGAGGATTCAATGAATTCAGCAGTTTTCAATAAAAAAAATCGCAAATGGTTGTTTGAATGTGATAACATCGATATTTTGCTGAAAATTGAAACATATTGTCAGTAGTTATTCTATGTTTTTTGTGAAGAAGCGTTTTTCATGTATTTCTTCATAAAATTAAATCAATACAAACAAGGAGATATTTATTTCTTTTTTTAATTATGTTTTATTGCAGGTTTATTTATTAATTAAATAGGTATATGTACAAAAAATTGATTAATTTCCTGTATTTTCTGTAGACAATATGATGTTTTTTTCTTTCTTTCTCAAGATTTTAAGAAAATGTTACATTTTGTACACGTTGTACCTAAGTATGTTTGGAGAGATAAAAATAGACTATTATTATTATTATATTATATAGAACGAAATAATGATTTACTCCATCAAATACCAGTTACCAGTGGTGATTTAATATGATTGTGTAGATTGTTATTTCATGTTATTTTCCAGAGCGGATAAAAGTCTAGGAGCGGTGGGCGGTCGCTACGGCAACGAGGCCATCAATTCAACTTAGACAATTAACACAAGCCAGCTTAAACATTATTAACCGCAAGAATAACGTCATATTTTAACATTACAAATTAATATAACGATGTGGCCCGTGCGCAAATTGCGCATTTTATGATTCTGTATGAGTGAAACTCACCAACAGTAGCCTACGTGAATGTTGATTATGAAGTGACAGAGATCTATTATTGTTTACTATCTGGCTTTTAAAATTCATCTGAAGGTAATCAGCTGTTAAATTACAATTCATATTAAAGAACTTGCAATAAAAGTTGGTAAACATTTTAAAGCGCCTCTAGAAATAAATCAAAGGCGAGAGGGGCGAAGCCCGAAACAATATGAGCTTTTTAATTAGGCTACGATTCGTCACTGCGGTATAACCTAAGCTTTAAAATGACACCTTGGTCTTAAAAATCGGTCTAGTAGGTCGAGAGAAAAAGGGACGTAACAGACGAAACCCTTATAGAAATAAGAAGATAGATAGATATTTGCCATGAAAAGGTGAGCAGCATCACAGAGTAATAAATACAAAAATCAAATAATAAACATAAATAAATCATAAAAAAATCATAGGATTTCTTACAACCTCAATTGAGCTCATATAATCGACTACCAAACAAATAAGATGTATGCGATTTCTTAAATTTAGATGACTATCACAAAACGGCAACATATTTATTTATAATTTCGATGAATTTTTGTTTGTTCCTGTTTTTAGCGATTTCAAACACGTCTAACGAATATTTCAAAACAAGAAAGAAAGACTGCCGTCAACACCTTTGTCTGGCATTGTTTGATATGTTCATAAAAACTCATTGAATTTTTTGCTAATATAGCCTTCTATACTGTCACTATGTCAGTATTGAAGTCCCAAAAGCACTTGAGAACACACCTCTATAGGCAGGGTATCTACTGAAATATAATTTTAGAATTCCAGTATATTTTCAGTATTTTATCAAACAATTCCAGTATTACTCGCGAACTATTAATCCAAACATGTAGTAAAAATTATGACTTTTATTTTATTCATGATAACAAATTTAATATAGTTTTTATGTATAATGATAAAACACTTATGATTCTAATTCATAAGTACCTACTTTCCATAAAATTGTTTAATATTTTTTAAGAGGGTCTCCCAACTCCTCTTACATCCCTTTGTTACTTCCACTTTAATTTGAATTTATTTATTTAAAAAAATGAAATAATCACGATGCACTTGAAAAAAGTACCTACAGTTAACTACAAAAAATTAATGAAATAGGTTATGCCGTAAAAAAATGAATGCAATTTAAGAAAGAAATTTAAATTTTGAGTACAAATAAAACATGTTCTGAGTTAAATCCTTACATTGGTATGTACGGATAAAATGAAAAATATATATTTCATGCATTAAAAAGCAGATTTGAATTAAATAAAAATTTGTTGTATCTATTTTGAAATTTCAGTATAAATTCAGTACAGTATAGAAATAAAATTTCAGTTTAATTAAAGTATATCAAGTATTTCAAGCATTTCCAGTATCATCAGCACTAGACATCCTAATAGGTTATGTATGTGAAAAGTGGGTAGGCAAAATAAATTTAAACTTGACCTTAAAATATTCAAATGAAAATATTTAGCGACGTTGGAATATAATTTGGTTGCAATTGTGTCGTAATGGTATTATTCCTGTCTTGGAAAAACTATTACCTGAAGAGATCTGTAATGTCGTGCGAGAAAGCAAGATAGCAAATATTCCCCCACTAGGTTTCAGTTTCAGATGACGATATCAATGATGACTATAATGTAGGTCGTCCTCCTCAGAGGGGAAAATAGAGTAGAGTAATAAAATAGAGAATGCTTGGAAACGGCAATAACTCCTCCTTTATAAGATTTTTACACTAAATTTTTAATTAATTATTATAGTTTAGACGTTTCTAGTTAGATCAAAATATTTTCCTCCTATTAACGACTGACAACGATTTTTTTCTGATATTGCCTATGGTTGGTTTTAAACACATGAAAATACAGGTCATAAAATTAAATCTATACATCACTGTAATTTATTGTGGTAAAATATTGGAGCTTCCTTAGTTAAATATTTAAGTACCAGGTTAACCGAGCCTTGATCGTTGGTTTTAATTCAGTTCTGATATTTCCACCAACAACCAACTACACCTCTTCATAGTTAACAAAAAAGTCTGCTTAAGATTAATGTTCCTTTATTTTTTGTATACCTTTGATTGTTATTTCGTTACCAAAATAGCACCCATAAGACCAATGTTAAAAGTTACGACTTTTAAACTTAAATTTATACCAAATTCGATTTTTCCAGGGATTGAGACTGTTTCAAAACTTATTTTTGGGCCAAACACTCTTAAATGCAAAGTTTAAGCAAAATATACCCGCTAGATTTCGAGATCGTGGAACACACATAGACAGTGCTCGTATTATAGTATAGGATTAGGCGAGAAGGTTAAATATTTAATTTTTAAATAAAAATTAGGACATATTCTTCAAAATACAAATTTATCAAGAGGTAAATTATTGAAGATATACACACCTACAAAGAAAACGCTTTCTTTGATGTGTAGCAAGTATGCCATTTTAAAATTATTTTTATTCACACTTCTTGTCACTAGTAGGCCCTAACATGGTAAAATTTAGCATTTAAATTAAATTAGAAGTCTTGTCATTAGAAGTCTTTGTCAATTAGAAGACGGTGATGCATGTAAATGCAAAACACTCTGTTTAATTTTGGCTAACGACTTTTTAACCATACAACTAACTGTTCAACTCATCTATGTTGACACGACAGTCTTGAAACGCCAACTACAGCATGGTGACATAGTCGTAACGCTTATGATGACGTCAGAATACGTCATGCCTGTCTCTTGATGTAATGAGTAGTTTTCTAGTTTTACTCCTTTTACCACAGGTTGGATAATGGAACGTGATCTAAAGAGCAGTTTGTCTGTGATTTGAATCCAGTTTAGAAAATTAGGAATAGCTTTATGGTTGAGGCATATTTTACTGCGATAGGTTATTGAGCCACCCTCTTTTCTGAACAGTTTGAATTTTTCTGTTGTAATTAAATACTCTGTGTTGCATGTGAATAAAATATGTCAGAAATAACACACATAACCGTCATGGTTTCCTTAGATTTTTAGAAGATCATTACGATGCGTCGACAAATTCATTTATGTCCAATTTATTGTTTCTCCGAGAGTGCAACAGGCTTCAGAATGCAGCACGAGCGCAACGAATGAACAATTATTCTAAACACTACCTACTCCATTTGTCCAGACTAACATGTTCAAGATCATTATTGCTGTACATTTATTGCTTCTTAAACGCTCCTTTCACACATCACGGTTTTGCCCGTAGGCCTACGATTAACAATCCCACGGCGGACATTCCAAAAGAATCTAATGAGACCTTTCACACATGTACGGCGATGGTTTTTATAAGATTCTATTGGAATGTTCGCCCTGCGATTTTTAATCGTACGGGCAAAACCGTGATGTGTGAAAGGGGCGTTATAATATCTTGTTAACAAGTCTTGTACAGTAATCTTGTAATCAGTAACAAGTGTAAATCCTAAATATGTCGTGAAAAAGGAAATGAAACGAAAGTTTATATAAAAAAGTTTCTTGATCGAAGAGTTCAATAATGAATTAAGCCTACTGAATTTATTTATTATTACTTTATCCGTCAATTGAGTTACAGGTAAGAAGTCTTTTTCTTCTAATAAATTGATTTGAAACCTACAAGATACATAAAAAACACTTCGCTGTGTTTTATGTTATATTTTACATTCCAACGGTTGACTCCATTTTATATTACATGCAATAGCAGATTGCTGACGTACTGAATACAAAACAATTTATATTATTTACTTATGGCGGAAAAAAGTAATATAATTCACAAAATAATAATTTAGTCAATTGTTACGCTAATTTAAGTTTTATAACAACTTTTGTCTTTAGGGGTACGTACAGTATTAGGCCTATACTACTTACTAAATGTACATTCGACAGAATAAATCAAGAGTAAGAAAACCGCCTATTGAAAAGATAAAAAAAATACATAATTCTTTTTAATTTGAAAATATTGATTGAAAATACCCACTTAAATACTATTATACGACGGATCTTAAAATATCAAAAAAATTACCATTAAAGAAAACAATATCAAACTCACAGTTTTAGAATATATCCAAGGCTGCCGTAGAGACAACTGTCACAAAACAAAAACCATTTCCAACGACAGAAAATTAAAAAATTGCAACAAAATCGCCACTGCAGGCGGAGGTGGACAGGGTGCCACGTTTGCTAGAAAGTGGCCGTGAGGCGATCCAGTTTCGATTTCAGCGCCGAAGTGAGTGGCAACACTGGAGGGGGAAACCCCCCTCCTGCTCTCAATCAGCTGATCTTTGTTGCTCTTATGTCAGCTGGCTGGCTACATCGCCGTCAGCTGTTTTCTACTGCATTGTTGTGGCGCGCTCCCCTCTCCTACCACGTTGTTGATTGTTAGTGCGGTTTCGAAACGTGGTTTTGAAAAATAAAGCAGGATGACCCGGATTGGATTATTGCGGTGGGTTAGGTTATATTAAATTTATTGGATGAAAACAATTTTTGAGTTTTATTTCAATTACAATTAAAGATTCTTACTGTACCGAAAATGAAGTATTGATATTTGGGCAAAGGAACATAATTAAGAATCAAGAATCAAGAAGTTTATTTTGCCATTAGGTACAATATGGGTTACATATTAACCCATATAATAATCTAAATAAATCATTGATACATTAATTTAAAAAAAACAATTGAGAAATTAGGCCTATTACTAGAAAACATTATATTGTTATATTTTCCATTAGAAATCAGTAAGACCAAGTTGACATATAAAAGTTGAGGTACTTCCTTCGACAGTAGGCCTATAGAATGCTTGTTGCTTTAACCAGTTACATAAATGTGTTTTGAAGTTATTAACAGGTTAAATTAAACCCTTAAAAAAGATTTTCCTTCGAAAAATTCTACATAATAATTACTGTATTCTTTAAATGAATTGGATAGTAAGTTTAAAATTAAAATAATCCAATATTTTTATAAAAGTAGCGAATTACTTAATAGAATTACTTAAATAGTTTACTTAAAGACATGCTTTATTATGCACATTTAACGATCCATTACAACTTAATAGGCTATTACGATCTATGTATTGAAAATATTATAAAAAATTACGAAATACTAATACACATATCAATGAAAAGTAGAGTGTAATATAGAATTTAGCAGTCTATAAACTGGAAAATGTTCTACTTGGTTTCCTCTCACCTTCGACAGGTTTAGGATTTCTGGCACGAATCAGAGTCGAAAGGGACTTACTGCAACTAAATAATAGTTTTTCAGGAAAGCGCGTGGCAATACATATACAAGGAACCGGACTTGACTGTATAAAGTAGGAAAGCCATTATTATTCTTTCAGCGTTGAGAGCAGGCCTACTTCCAATAGCACTTTCTATCAGCTAATCAGGTGACAGAGCCAAGAAAAACTGGAGCCAACGAGATTTCTCTACTTTTCAACATCGACTATGCAAAAATAACGAAGACAATTTCATGAGCATGGCTTTCCAAATATTCACACAGACTAACTTAAAAATTAAACTGGTAAAATTTTATACAGAAAATATGTTTTCTGTGGAGTCATATGTAAACAAGCATACAAATCCTTCGGTAATATTAAAATTTAATTTTTCTATGAATAACTGTGTTTGACTAGAGGTTAACAGTTTCTGTAATCAATTGTAACACAAATAGTTATTCGTTAGCAATATATTTTTACTGAATGGTACGTTTTTAATATGTAAGCAATGAGTGTGATTATATATGTATAGGATCGTTGAAAAACTTCCAAAATATTTACAGTTAGAGAAAATACTAGTAGTGCTCTGCAGTTTCCATGAAGTTAGGTATTTTTGAATTATTATGGTAATCATTTTGTACATTTTATATTAGAAATTGACGGTCTTGAGTCTTTAGTGGTAAAATAAAAATAATAATTTATCTTCCAACATTAGTTTGTAAGCACAGAGAAGAGAAACTAAACTCGCATCTTTGTGCAAAAAGTGTCAAAGCAATAAAAGGATATGTACTACCATTTTTTACTTTCTCACCCTATACCATAGTATATGGAGAAAGTATTGTTTTCGTCAAAATTTTCGAATTTGAGTTGTTGGTGGATTTATCCATTATGGTTCCCCCTGAGTCCAAAAAAGTGGTTTTCGGAGTGATGTCTGTGTGTGTGTGTCAGGATGTAAACAGAGCTAGAGAATGCCCTAATGGTCCGATTTTAATGAAATTTGGTATATAGGTCCAAATCCACAATAATTCCAGGCGTTTTTTTCATTTTTTTGAATTTTTTATTTTTATGGGTATTTTACCCCCAAAACCCCTCAAAAATCGTCAAAAATCAAAATTTCTCAAAAACGGCTCTAACGATTTTGATTAAAATTTTGTGGTTTATTAAGCTTAAAATGGTGGATAAAATGACACCACCCGCATCTCCGAGAAAATGCGCGTTCAAAAGTTATAGAGTAAAAAGTGTTTAAAAAATCAATTTTTTGGATTTTCAAAATAGCTGTTGTCTCAAAATAAATTTCACTTATCACCATTAAATCAAGCTCAAAAAACTAAATAATCCAGTACTTTAAATTATTGCTCTACGTCAAGTGGTCAATGTATACATTGGTGGTTGAGGAGAAAATACAATTTTTCGTTTAGCTGTAAACTCAGTACGTTGTTAAAAGTCACAGATGCACGTAGGGTCAAGCTCGCGCTGCTCAGCTGGTAGCTATCCGACAGAGTCATCTAGACATTAATGTTTAAAGTTTTTAACACATGTTTTTATATTGTTGGGAGAAAGTATGTGTCAGTTATCTGATACCGTTTATTATCTTTGCCCACCTTTAAAACTTTTATGAAATTATTAAATTTCTATTCTTAACCTTTTTAACCGAATTTACATATTTTGAATAACAATCTGTGGGAAATTTGTAATTCAATGTTTATTAAACAATTTAATAAATAAATACACCCCCGTCGCAGCAGACCTGCGTACTCAGCGAATTTCCAATGGAATTTCAGATTATTTACTTTCCCCATAAAAACACCATAGGATCGAGTATGTAGGTTTGCTGCCATTGGGTGTTGTTAGAAAATCTAATTTAATCAATAATTGGTGAATGTAAACAAAAAATTGTGTCAAGCTCTGGCAATTTTTTATTTTCCCCATAAACCCCATAGAGGTGAGTATGTAGGTTTGCCGCCATATGGGTTTTGTATGCAAGTATAAGTTAAACCTTATATAGATAATGTACATACCAAATTTGAATAAGTTATGTCAATAAATAAGCAAGATATAGGGTTTTCTTGATTTCCCATAAGAATAACATGGAAAACACATGTTTGGATTTGCCCCGTAACCAGTTATGCTATGATAAAAATTCAAAATACCAAATTGTTTGTTTTTTAAGCTCTTTTAAATGGTTTCGGTTAAAATTGATGAATTAAAAAAATTAAGGTCCAAAAATGCCAAAAACCCATTTTTGACCCCTTTGAAACCCCATAAAACCCCGTTCCCATAACCTGACAATGCTGGTTCGCGAACTCATGAAAATAGACCTGGTCTTACACCTCCATACCAAATTTCATCAAAATCAGAGGTCCTCTTCAAAAGTTATCAGTACCACGACACATATATATATATATATATATATATATATATATATATATATATATATATATATACATATATATGAAAATGAACGAATAGTGTTTTTGGCTTCTGGGGACCTCAAAATGAAAAAGTAAAGTGGTCCCGGGCTTAGGCCTTACCATGGCTACCACCGTAATAGCGTATTCCCTATAGGGAAATTCGCTAAAATGATGCAGCATTAAAACCAGTATGTGACGTAAAAGAGAGCATGGTTTCTTTTAACATTAGATTTTTTCATTGTAATAAAATACAATTTTGATTAAATTTAGGTAGATGACACTTCAAAGACCTATATTACTCGTAGTTTTGCCTCTCCCCAATTTTCAAGGTCACAAAAACAGCTGATTACAATAGAAAACCGCCAAACGTGTACAATCAGCTGATCGGTTGGCTCAGTCAGCTGATCAAGCAACAGCTGATTGCAGCCGACCCGACTAACTGTAGGTCATTCATAACTCCAGTGGCATTTAGATTGGACAACGCGTTTGGGCTCGGGCGTCTATACAATTATATCGGAATGTGAAAGTGGCAGGGCTAGTGCGTGGATTAGAGATTAGCATAACGTATAGCGACACAGAGCAAAAACGCCTTTATATAAATCATATTTAAATATTTAATTGTGGGCTGGATCGATTTTGGCCGAAGTGCTGCACAGCGGTTTCTTCCTGCGTTGCAAAATTAAGTATAAGGAAAAGCAGTTTTTCCTTTACTGCCAAGAAACATGCTGTACATTGAATAAGTTTTAATGTTAGAATGTTTACATATTTATGCTAAAGGGAGATATTATTTCATATTGTACATAAAACACTATTGTACAAGAAAAAAATTATTATGTATTCCTGCATTTAAAAGCAAAGGTGAAGTTAAATAGTTATTCGAGTGCCAAATGAATATTTAGAGTCATGAATTAAATGTGAGAAATTAGTCCATATTTAACATATATGAAAGTCGAATCAATTCTATCATAAATGTGTAACCTGAGTATTCATGTTAAAAAAAGTAATCTAATTATGTGAAAGGGAAAGCCCTCGCACTCACTCACTGACTCACTCATTCATCACTAATTGTCCAACTTCCCGACTAGCTAGAGTGCTGAAATTTGGTATACTCATTCTTTAGGATTAAAATAGGAAAGTCTGAATATTTTCATATTAATATTCACAAAGGGCTACACCCTAGACGTCCTCGAAGTTACCATATTAGCAACAATTTTGTACTCTAACATATGATTACTAATAGGATTATTGATTTTATAAACAGCTCTTCTCATTTAAATTATTGAGGGAAGATTGGTAATAAATAACTAGACGATATTACAGACTTGCGGCGAACGAGCTAAACCTGACGGGGAGTGAGCGTAGCGAACGAGCTCACCTGAAGGGCAAAAAATGTTCAAGTTGGCATTGCAAATCATGCCGGGTAAGCTAGTTTATAATAAAAAGAGGTTCGAAGGGGTATAATATTCCCTTTTTCTATGGCTCTACACCAGCGGCATTTTTAATGTTTTTATTGGGAACTTTCCAAACCCCAGCCTTGTAACTATCTAACATCGATTTGTTAGATAGCATCATTATTGATAGCCAATAACAAATGGCAACTAAGTGAGGATTCGACTTAGTTATTAGAATTAGACTTAGTTATTATTAGAAATTAGACTTAAAAACTACAGTAAACTACAGTGCTGACTATTCTCGGGACCGAACCAGCAACCTTTGTGTCAAAGGCGAGCAAACTCTAATTACTCAGACACCCAGCCTTATGAATAACCTTACCTTACCATTCGCTTCACTTTTGCTTAAGAATTATTTGCAAGAGAATTCGCCAATAGGAAATAATTGAAGACGTAGGGTATAAGGACAGAAAAGCTCCCTTGCGTTTTCACACCATGAATGTAAATAAATAATCATAATCAGAAGGTTGTTACATCATTATATTGCATGCAGTACATGTATAGTTTCAATTGCTTTAATTAAAAACGTTTCCTCTATTATTTTATATTTTATCAGCATTAAATACCTCATAGCAAAACTGTTAAGGTTCTGTTCTGTCTTGTGAAATGGAACAATAAAACACTGCAGCACAGTTTCTGCGTAAAGTAGTGGCAATCAGTTTCGGTTTCCAGGGCGGAGCGGTCGCCGTCGGGGCTAGGGTTGAGGTTCTGGTCCGATTTTCGAGGCCGCCACGCCCTCTGGTGTCGCAAACCGCAAACTGGGGGGCGACCCCCCCCCCCCCCCCCCCCCCCGGCAACAACAACGTAGACGTGGTCTGGGGGGTCGGTACGCGAGGATTCGATTCATATTTGTACCAGGGTTATTGGATCGAACTTTTCATCACTTCCAAATAAAATAGATCACAAGGCAAACTTAATTATAATGGTACGAGAAAGATTCATTTTAAACCACGTATGGACCTTGAGAATTATTAGATGATAATGCACTAGGTCTAATTTCAAATGTATGCACAATTTTGATATTTCAAGGAATTTTAAATTCTTTCTGAACTTCTAATATACTGCATTTTGCACACGAACCGCGGTGAAACGCAATAGAGTACAAACAAGTGTTGATATTGCCGAATAAAACTTATCGCCAAATATATTCGTCGCTAATTAATTTGCCAACATTTGAAATTAGAGTTCCCTACCCAAATCGTTTTAACAAAAAAACCCAAAACATACTAAGGCTATAGGCCTATTATATTCAACGTCTTTGAGGGTATTGGTAAAGTTCAGTGAGTATGAAATAAACCAACTGTTGAAACATAATGAAAACCTTTTTGGAGAGCGAGTTTCTTCTTAATTGAGTTCAGAGGAATCCCACAACCTTCCGTAAGGAATGACGTTGACACAAACTGCTGAAAAATTTTCCCAGCTTGAACAAATTCTTTACAATTATTACGATGGAGGAATTTTTCGGCATTTCAGCGGAAAGGTCAAGTAATGTAAAAAAAAACTAATTTTGAAGAAATTAGCTTTCTAAAATTTCTATCAACCTGACTTTTCTTTAATATACACCATAGTGCACTAAACGTCTAGCAACTGCTCCAAGATTAAACTTACAAGCTATGAGTAAAGCTGCAATGTATTTAAACAACGAAAACACTTCTACTACAATGGAGCTGTAGTAACTAAAGCACTAGAGCCGAGGAGGAAGTTTCGAAACAACCGTAACTCTAACGAATAACCGCAACGCAACGCAACAGAAACGGGGGTCTTGCTACGCAGGCCAGAGATACCAATGTTACTGCACCGACCATAACATTCACCCTTCAGTCATCAGAATTAAATACGTACCAGGGTGCGTTGTGTGTCAAATAAAGTTATTTAAATTTCAAATTAGTTTTGCTGAAGTTGTAGAGCTCAAATAAATATCTAAAACAAATTAAGCAAGTTTTAAAACATCTTTTGTTCGTTGACATCAACAATTCATAGAAATAAGTAAGGTTTTCATGCAAAAAATAATTCTGGGGCAAAACCTAAGCTAGTTTTGTAGTCTGTGAAATGAAAAATATTAAATAAAACTGTAAAATCCGAATGTAGAAAAACTTCACCGTTCCTAAGATAGCTTTGAAAACTGTAATTGTACACCATTATAAAAGGTAGAAAATAATTATTGACTTGTTGTCATCCCTTTTAATCGTTTTCACAATTTATTTCATTGAGCTTTTAACTAATGATTCTAAAAAAAGAATCACCTGGCCTTTGTCAGTAACAAAGCTACACTGACAAAGCTCATACCATTCTGCACTCATCATTCGTTCGCATATGTCTTAAAATGCACATAAATCGGTGATTTATATCAAGCAACTAATAATCACTCCGTACAGTTGATCTTATGAAAATCACTACGAGATCGCGTAAATTTAGATTTTGGATCACTTCAGGTAGATTGGTAGCACTGTTGATTGGAAGCACATGAAAATTACCTTGAGTTTGAGTAAACTTTGTTTACATGCAGTAGGTTGTAACACTGTTGATTTTCCCACTTTAAAGATGGCCGTCGCTCAGTCCATTGTGGCTGTCAACTAGCAACTCATATACAGTGACTTTAATTCTACGAGCCATAAGTTAACCTATCGTGAGATGAGTATACTATGTGTGTATACTAGGCCAAAGAATAGAATAGATTAGCCTACAAAAATATCTGAGTTTCTGTGATTTAAATTTGTTACAATCGCCATTAGAGAGTCGACAAAGATTAAGGTCACTTATTATAATGGGTTTGGGATTTCCCATTGGTGATGTCCTGTAATTAGTCGTCATTAGTTGAGATAGTGAACGGTTGCCACTGATAAAGTTGGTTGGGTAGGAAGCAGTTTTGGAACGCTGGTATAGAAATAGATAAATCAATAAATAAATAAAATTGTCTTTAGAGTTTGTTTCATGTAACATGGTTTTCAAAACAACTTGAGTCATATTTGTACATAAATAAAAATTAATAACTAAACATAATGTGCCATAAATACAAACTTATAATAAATAAAATAAAGTACATTTTCAGGTGAAAACAAAGTTAATTTTTATAAAAAGTGCCCTCTTTGTACAACAAGTCAAGAAGTGCCCTCTAAATTCATTTGTACTCAGGCACTCCCCAAACTGGACAACAGCCTAGTATATTTAAAGTTTTTGGGGCAAAATAAGAAACCCTCTCCTATCCCCTTCACAGCGCACACGAGGCAACTCAAGCATGGTGTCCTGCCTAGTGCAGCGGGAACGTACCTCAGAGCGGGTTTTCAGCCTTTCTATGAGGTATTCAGGTCTTCCAGGACTTTCTGGATGAGACAAGATGTGCGGAGAAAACATAAGTCGGCCATAGGCAATAAGCCAAGGGACTCCCGCTCACATGATATGTGATCAAATTTTCTCAGTCTGGAGACATACTTTACACAGAAATAGATCATTAAAGCATGTTTATAGCAGAAATATTGTTGATTGATTTTTTCTTTATCTAGGTACGACCTTTGAATAAGCACAAATAATAAATAATATTAGGTACAGTAAACATCCAACATCATAAAGGGGTAGACATCATTAAACGAAGTTCAAACCTATTGCAAACTGGTTGCAAAATACAGATTTAGCTCTAGTTCTAGAAGATAAAGGTTTCACATTAAAATACAGGTACTACTCCAATGAGACGACTTGTTTGTTATTATAGTGATTAATCAAATTTAAGCTGTTAGTAGATAAATTAATGTATAAACCGATTTTATTCAGCCTTTAATACAATCTAAATATAATTGAAAGTTTACTGACCCTGAAATGGGCGCTGAACATCCGTACTGTAATGCTTTTTTTCTCATTGCCACTTTTCTATGTTATATTAAAAGGCCTGCCATAGCTCAAAGTTATCACTATTACTTTCAAAACTTATTTTTCATAGATCGATACAAGTTAAACAGCAGACAAAATGAAGCATTTACAAATGGATGGCTTAATAGTATAGGATTGTAAAGAGTGCTTTGGAGGCGAATGGCCAATTCAAACTGTATTGTTAAAATATTACATAAAATAAATTAAAGATTCTGAAAACTATCATCGCGAAGAACTGGTAGGGACTAATACACTATAGTTCATGCTATTTTAATTTTATGGTTAGGGGCTTTTGCTCTATGAGGCAATAGTTGCATAGACTACGGTACTATTTTATTGATGGGTTAAATAAATCCATTAACCCATAGACATATGTTTTACAACATCTATTGACATTGAAACGCTATAGACAATACGTAAAGTATTCAACATGTATTGTTAGTAATAAATATGCAGTTTAAAGTATTTATCTACAGAACTTATTGCACTAAATTTAACGTTCTTAGGAGGTACCACAATAATCATTATTACTTCAATAACAATTATAAGTCTTCAATGATGTCCTTGTATAACAACTTGTTTAATTTTTACAATAGGTCTGTAGGTCTAAATCGCTAATCATGGACAGAAATGCAGATTTTAAATGCATTAAATCAATGACAGATCATGTTCAATCACAATGGCTTAGATCTGGTAATTGAAAGTCATATTTAGTTTTTGAAAGTATTTCAATATAACAAGGAATCTTAAGTTTGGCATACAAAATATCTCAAAGACTATGTATTCGTTTTCCTAAATTAAACAAGATTTGTTCAAGCGGCAATTCATGGAAATTCAACCAAAGTTTGTATTATTTTACTGTAACTGTATTGCTATTGAAAATCAATCGTTACTGCCCTAACTATAATATTCAAGTTGAATCATTATGGAACTCTGAGTTCAATGAACCTTGTTTGACTTAAGGCAAATTAAGATAAAAACTTGATAAAAAATTAGGGTTCTCCAATTGTCTATAGTAAACTGTCAAAAATTCAAACTATTCCTTCCTAAATCTTAAAACGTAACCGTACGCCTACGTTCCGGGGCATCATTTTAACTAAACGACAAAAGTAGGCTAAAACAAGAGCAAATAGTGTTTACGTTTCCTTATTTAAACTTTACAATCATACAGTTTTACCGTTATCAATTCTTATCAACTCGCTGCTGTTTGATAGAATATTATCGGTTATGCACACACGGGAGTCGCACTTTTAAACAAAATTTTCTCTTATTCTTAGATAACATCGGCGCGTTTCCTCTCCTACAGTGACGTAGAGACTTGACGTGAAAAGTAGATTATAACAGTTGAATACCCGTGCTTCAAAATATAAAGTTTAAGAGGGGAATTTAAAGTTGAACTGTAATGCCCGCTCGCTTCTCACACTCGTCTCATTTCATGAAGTAAGAAGAAAGAATTAAGAGGCAAGAAGAAAGAAGAAAGTTTTCAAATAAGTTTAAAATAAAGAAAAACTCCATGGAGAAATTGTATAATAAAATTGTAATTAAATGAAAATTTGTCAAATTATAAATAAGTGCTAAACCTTTAAATCTTTTGTTTTAATTTCCATACAATGTAAAACTTTGTCGGAGGGATAAAATAATAACAATAATCTATATCTATAAAAGAGGAAGTATGTATATATATATATATATATATATATATATATATATATATATGTTTGTTGCCTATAGACTCCGAAACCGCTCAACATATTGTAATAAAACTTTCAGGCATTATCAAGCATTATTCGAGGATGGTTTGAGTGAAGTTTGGTGCAAATCTGTCCAAAGGGCTCTCACCCAGGGGGCATACAATGGTGCAGTGTCAGGTTTTAGAAATTTAGTGTTTACAAAATGAACTGATGTAATTAAAAAATTTGAAAGTTTCATTCAAGCAGATGCTTATAATCATAAAAGTAACCAGGTGTGAGGTATAATGTTTGTGTTGTCTTTATGGCTCCGCCCTACGGAAGCTCACAATTAATTACACTTAAAAACTTACAGGTGGTGAAATTTGACATGGACGATTCTCTTTGTCCATAGGTGCACCAATGGTCCATAGGTTTTGCAAATATAGTTTTTTAAGCACTTTAAGGCTCCACCCCACTGGACTTCAAAATTACTTTAAGGCCACCGGGTTTAAATTTGATGGACGATGTTTTTCCCCTTAGGTACTCACTAAGAAAAGATTTTGCAAATATAATTTTTTTAAGCACTTTAGGGCTCCACCTCACTGGACATTGAAATTACTTTAGGGCCTCCGGAGCTGAAATTTGACATGGACGATTGATTCTCTTTGCTCATAGGTACTCACTAGGAAACGGTTTTGCAAATATAGTTTTTGAAACTTTTTAGGGCTCTGCCCCATTGGACTTCAAAATTGTTTCAGGGCCACCAAGGGTTGAAATTTAACATGGACGTGCCTCTTTGCTCATAGGTATTCAACAAGAAACGGTTTTGAAAATATAGTTTTTGAAGATCTTTAGAGCTCCGCCCCACTGGACTTTAAAATCACTTTAGGGCCATTGGGGTTGAAATTATATGGCTGATTCTTTTTGTTCATAGGTGCTCACTAAGAAACGGTTTTGCAAATATAATTTTTAAGCTCTTTAGGGCTCCGCCCCACTGGACTTTAAAATTACTTTAGGGCCACCGGGGTTGAAATTTGATGTACGATTCTTTTTGTTCATAGCTACTCACTAGGAAACGGTTGAATGGTTTTGCAAATATATTTTTTAGTAGGGCTGTGCTCCACTGGACTTTAAAATTAATTTAGGGCCTCCGGGGTTGAAATTTGACATGGACGTGCCTCTTTGTTCATAGGTGCTCTTGCATTTGCAACTACGACCAATAAGATACAAGGCAAACTTTTAGTATTCTGGGTTTAAATTTGTAAAATGATTGTTTATCCTTTGGCCTTACAGTACTATTAATATACTTACTTTCTATGCCATTGACTTTTTTTGTTATATTAAAAAACTTAAAACAACTTATCTTTTTTTTTGTTATATTAAAATAGCTTTATTTATGTAAACAGCTTAATTTGAGCGCAGCAACGCGCGCCGGGTAACTGCTAGTTATTAATATAAATGTAATCGTCTACTTTATGTTCAACTACCTCGATTTACTTAAAATTTTATAAAATAGAATACCATCGTACACTACCGTATAACATGCACACTCTTCTATGAATACCTGTCAAACTGATTTATGCTAATGTATACCACCATCGTCTGATTTTAAAATGTAATAAACGAACAACTATTTAGGGTTAATAAAAGTCAGAGGATTTCCTATAAAAATACATGAGACTTCATTGTTTTCGAAAAAATATACGCTTGATTAAATAGAACAAATTCATCACAATTTAATTAGGCCTTGAGTATAAAATTAATCGATCTAAAATACGTTTTAAAACCTCCCCAATTAATTTATAGCAAAATTTTTCAATCATATCATAAAAACTAACGAAAATCATGAAGCGAATTGCCCCTGCTTCTTCTACGATGGGTTCTACTAACTTTTGGATTCGTTAGAGAAACCAGGAGCATATAGTTCACCCCACTGGCTGTATTTTACAAAAACATCAATCCCATCTTTAACCTTTCATCCTTTAGAGCAGATATAACGTTTAACATCTAATTCTGCAATTCTTTGTTGGTCAAAATAATGTTTTGTCATAATCAATTTTTTTGCACGATACGTTAATCGAATCCCTGATAATCGGATGGTGTGTTGTGGTGCCAAGAATTGTGAACTGTGGCCGTAGTCGGCTGTCGACTCAATGTCAGGGTCAGTGCCCCCAGGGCTATCATTGTTGCTGTTATAAATCGTTGTTGATAACACCGAGCAGGTGCATGGTGTTTCTGGCCCTCATTACCACTTTGACAAGTTCAGCCCTACTGCGTTGCAGATCTGACAGTTTATAAATTTCGTTTAACTTCTTTTTCTTTGGGATGCATGGTAGTTGAAAATAAACGGTATTAGATACTGGCACATACTTTCTACCAAACATTAATGTCTTGGTGGCTACCAGTTGAGCAGCACGAGTTTGACTTTACGCGCGTCTGTGACTATAAACAGCGCACATGTATAGGCTACTGCGTTTACCGCTAAAAGAAAAAATGAATTTTCTCCGCAACCTCTTGACGTAGAGTAATAATTTAAAGTAATGGAGTATTTAGTTTTTTGAGCTCGTTTTGATAGTGACAAGTAAAATTCATTTCAAGTTGGCAGTTTTTCTACAAAATAAAAACCGATTTTTTTTACCGCTATAAGCTCTAACTTTCGAACGCGAGTTTTCTTGGAGATGCGGGTGTTGTAATTTTACTCAGCATTTTAATTATAATAAATCACAACATTTTAATCTAAATCGTCAAAGCCATAATATTTGAGAATAAACTACACACAATAAAAAAATATCAAAAAAACGCCTGGAATTATTATGGATTTGGACCTACATACCAAATCTTATCAAAATTGGACCATTGTGGAATTACTGTATCTAGACCACTAGGGCCTTGAGTATTTTTGTCATAACATCCAGACACACTCACACACAGACATCACTCCGAAAACCACTTTTTTGGACTCAGGGGGCACAAAAACGAATAAAGCTACCAATAACTCAAATTCAAAAATTTTGACGAAAAAAATACTTTCTCCATTTATACTATGGTACAGGAGGAGAAAGTAAAAGTCAAGAGGATTTCCGGAGGTAACAATAAACACAAAACAAGTTAATTTAACAATTTTTTTAACCGCTTTACTAGACCTAGTTTTAATAGGCCTATACTTAGTAATCATATATAACGGTGTCTCAATTGAAGATAAGAAGGTTAGGCTATATCTCTGGGGAATAAAATAGCGAGAGATTGAGATATTTTAAAGATGTATTGAGATGAAAATGAAACACATAATCTTCTGTCTTAAAAGGATTGGGGAAGAGATACTGCCCTAAGGATGAACCTCTACATATACTGTAGGTCTGAAAAGGTAATATGATTAATAAACTCCAGTTATGTAAAAGGAAAACAAAATATTAGGTACAAGAAGTTAGGATTTAAAAGGTTGCCCTAAGGATGAACCTCTACATATACTGTAGGTCTGAAAAGGTAATATGATTAATAAACTCCAGTTATGTAAAAGGAAAACAAAATATTAGGTACAAGAAGTTAGGATTTAAAAGGTTAGCTAAGGGATGAAAGAAGAAAACTTTTTTTAAAGCGTCGTCTTACGAAAATTTGAGAGGCACGAAGAAGTAACTATACCATAAACAAGTAGCACAAGTAAACCTTGGTTTTAGAACCACTCATCTTTCCAAATTGTTTACAAAGAATACTAGCCTGTGCATCTAATTGCATTTGTTTAAAGTCATTTATCGATTATTTTTGCAAAAAATACCAAGGTTGAGATATTGTTAATAACAGGGCTACCGGTAAATTTAAATAAAAGCGAGCGCTCCCGAAGGCTTACGGAGCATCCCGAACAGATTACTTTCTAATCTCAACGTGACAACCGCGACCGATTATTTCGCAAGCTTTCCGCGGTGTGAATGTTTTCCTGCGGATTTTCTCGGGTAAAAGTGATAGAAGCCGGGCCTAATCCGTTATCCACGCTCTCTCCCTACGCCAGTCCGCGTGCAAGTTGGCTGACACAGAGTAATAAAGAAATAATTTTGATGTTTTATACTATATAAACTTTACTATAAAATGTTGCATGGACAAATGCCCGTGTAGGAATGAAGACAACACACGTAAATATGTTGTCGTAGGAATTAATTATGATTACGACATGTATTTCGTACTTCCGGCACGATAAAAGTATCTATGTAAACCGGCGATTGCCACTTCCGTTCAGGGGTGCCACTTGTCCGACATAAAAATGAAGTGGTAACACTGGACTACTTTCACTGGGAAAATTATCGAGTTACGTGGGTAAAGATCTTTGCTTCGAGTGGCTCAGTGCCATCAGTGCAATCTGAGACTTTATGTGCTTAGTTGTTACAGTAAGCGGTTATGAGCTAATTAAGAATCAAGAATCAATAGTCATTACAATATGGCATACATAAATAAAACAAACTTAGTTATTAAAAATTATATTCCAGAACAGAACAATAAATGTCATAAGATCATAAATGCATTACAGACTATAATAGTTGTATATAACCGTATAGAATGCTTAAATTGTTCAAATCTTCCTAAAGTTTGGAAAGGAATGAGTTAAAATAATGAAAGAGCATAATGTATTGTTTTTCAATCCAACCAACCAAAGAGAAATTTTAATTTTATTAATATGAATCGCGGATGGAAAAAAATTATTGGCTGAAATGTTTTATTGCATTTATCATTATTATTATATTATTGATTCAAGTTCATCTCAGAATGTAACTGAATAAAATCAATGAATGATAAGAACTCGAATAAAATCAGGTATGTGACATAAATAATGTCTCAACAGCAAATTCCATAAAGTGCCGGTAGGAAATATTTGGAGCAGGTTTGCATCTATATCTAGGTCATCATAACAAATTGTAGAGAGACTTCGGTGGAGAACGTGACAAATAATTCATGATTTATTTTGTAATTTGACAAAACTATAAAATATTGGAAAACAAAAATATTGTTAACTCAAAACTAAAGAAACAACTCTTGAACGATCAATCAACTAATTATTAATGTATTGACTTCATGGTTGAGACCCATTGCAATAATTGTTAATTAGGATAATTTTAATTTAGTAAATATGATCGGTTGTAAAGTTCGTCAAGAGATAAGAAAACAATGAAGCTCCAATATGGCTTCAAGGTCAACCCACAGGTGTTCCTAAATAATGTTCTGCTGTCAAAATATGCACCATGGCAGAACTTGAACAACAGAATAAAGCTGTTGATTCAAAGTTTCTTGGGAAAAGTTTCAATTATGATCGGAAATGTGGGACATGTTGACAGCATCGAGAGGCATTTCAGACTGAAGGCACTCTTTAAAATCTATACTTATTTAATACGCTGAGGGTTTTTTTTTGTCTTGAGAACTCCTACAATTATCAACCGATTTTCAAGTTTTTTGTGTCGTTGGATAGGACTTGGTCTGTAGTTGTTTCCGCCAAAAACTGATGAGAATCGGACTAAAAATAAAAGCGCTATCCACCATTGAAATCTCAAAATTTCCCATTTAAATGACATTGGGATTGAATAAAGCATTTTAAACATCTGTTAATAATCAGCTGTAAATGCGTGTTGTTTTGGTGATTAAAGATATTCACAATAGTGGATTGGCCGGATGTCGTTGATTTTGAGCTAAAAGTAACATTTGTATTGTTTTAAAGTAAATTGCTCGATTTCGAGCAACACGTAGTATACTAGCTTTAGTAAAATTAATAAAACAAAAAATAATTTTTTTTGTTCTATTGAAATTATACTATAGTCCCTAAGGTTTTGTATGAGTTTCAAGTTTAAAATATTTAGTTTCAGCCAATCGATGGTGTTGTATGAAACTTGATACCTATAGGCTAAACTTGCACTCTGTTCAAAGCTCTTGAGTGATTTGATGAACTTACAAAAAATACTCATTCATTAACCTGGAAGCCAATTAGTGAACTACTCGTTCATTAAAGCCTAATTTAAATGTACAACATTTCGACCACCCACCTTATAAATTGCCAATTTAAAAAAGAAAATTCGAATATTTTAATTTACCTATTATTAACCTATGCGAGAAATACAGTATACAGTATAATTTTTAAGCGACTTCATTTAACCAGGACGAAATAGTCGTTTAACATTTCTGTGGTTGCTTTTCAACAATCTTGGATTTCTGCAGACACATAATACATAACGGAGAAAGGTCTAAAAGAGTATATTAAGCACTTTCTCTAAGAAACTAAGCTTTATCACGCGTATTGTCTTAAAATACATTTTGATGTCACAAAGTTTAATTAACAAGCAGATTCGACCACGTAAATACAAACGTTTTTTTAATTTATAGATACTTTAAACACTTTTTAATGCACTATTTTATTTTAATTGGAATAATATACATTTTTAGGACACAAACATAAGTAGGATGGTCGTATTTGCAAATTCGCCTTTGAGAAGGTAGTTATCTACGTCTACCTGGCGTCTAGCCTAAAATATCTCGACTTTCACTTTAATATGTTTGTCTAGTAAATCTACGATAAACAAAACTTATCCATATTTTAAAGTTGGAATTCCCCAACCCCAACCATGTGTAGTTGGAGTTATTTCTTTCTACACGCACATATCACAGCGTTAAACTATCTTTTTACCACATTCGCATATACATTAAATGCATTATTAAATTAAATTGATCCCATATTTACATTTTAGTAATTCCTGCAGCATTTCTAATTTAGTCAAGTATGTCAAACGGCAATCATTAAATGAAAGATTTCACTTTGACACATATAAGAGTAACTGTACCGCAGTCTATTACTCTGTGCAATCAGCTGTTTTTGCGCGCGTGACGTCACAGCCGTAACGGGCCCGCCGAACCGCGAAGTGTGAGCTGAATCAGCTGTTCGACAATGGGTTTCGCCTCAGAATCAGTTCAGGTGAGGTGAAGTGAGGTTATGTCATCTGTCTTTATGTAACTTTTGTCTACTCTCTACACTTCTGCGGAAGATAAGGTGTTACGTCTAATCGATGTTTGGTCTTCGTTGGATAGGAGTGTATTTTAAAATTGCCGGATTTATCTTCAAATTCAATACCGTCTAAAGCTGTCACAATAATAATGCAAAATTATTGTAAATTAATATAGACTAGAGATCGCCTCCTGGCAAAAAATCTACCAAAATGTTTGTTATTCTGGACCATATTATTTTTAAAATATTCTATAACTGAAACACCTGTTCGTCCTGATTTGATATGTAGTATTTGTTCTTACAGTATAATAACTGTCTAATGATTCAATCAATTACCCCATATCTTCATCCATAAGATTAACATTGATATTTGTAATGCCCTTAGGGCGTAGTCATCCGGTGGACCGATATGAATTATATTGCGATTCTGCTCATCTACAAAAGCACCGATACCTTGCCCGGATTCCTTCTACAATCTTTACAAGCTGAGAAAACATTAGGAAAAGAAATATTCTTGCCTATTAATACGCTGTATAGATGGGGTATCTACCATTTGATATACGATACACTATATCTTAAAATCGCTACACAATTTTATCAACTAACTAAATGAATTAGAAATTGAGTAATAATAGTGAAATTCACCGCTTAGGAAGAAAACAATTAGTACACTGTGCAATATTATTAACAAGCGTTTGCAAGCATTGCGATTTTGCTAAACTCATAACGTACAAACAATGCAAATGAGCTAAATGTTCAAAAGGAAAACATATCATGTCGTATTAAGCAAAAGTACATGATACAAGACAGCTTAGACTTGACAAGTTTGAAAACTCTTACGCAAGTTCAAATAAGACACTCAACTGAGTGACCCACATTTTTGGATTACTTGTCTATAAATTGCTGCAGTCACAACGTCCAAGAGCTTATTTCGACAACGATGTTTTTACTACTCTTTCCAAACCGTTAGAGACCGGCACCAACGAAAACATTTTGCCGGAGTCGGCAGTTCTTTGTTTATCAACGATTGTGCATTAAGAGTTGTTTTTATGTGGTTTTAGTTGATACTCTCATTTTGTTGATACGGTTTTCTGCATTTTTTTGGAGCGATTGCATATTTCTTCTTAAAGTATAATGAAAAAAAAGATGGATGGAGTTGTTGTTGTTTTTCTCTCTTTTTTAAAAAGCTTGGCATTGTTTCAAAGGAAACAAATGTAGAAGCATCCTGCTGTAAAATTGTTTAGAATTTCGTATGACAATGACGATTCTCTGAATAGTATGTGAATTACAACTCTAGGGTCAAACGCATGGAAAATACTGGTTTCGCGAAGGCATATTGAAAACTAACTTTTATTGAAGTTTTCCTTGCAGAAAGACTTACAATAGGTGCATATTATTTGTAAACCCTTATTAGCAGTAAAAAAATATTGAAACAGAATAAACCGAAATATTGCATATCAATTCGTTATTAATTTTCACTTTAAATCATAAGCTTGCTCATACAAACAGTTTATAATGTGGTACCATGACTCAATAGCTGTCCTCAACACTTATTGTCAGGTCGTTAAAAAATAGTAGTTTTCATCACTGGGAGCAAAAGTGGGTCTTTTTGGTGCGCAATCGTGTTTTAAAAACGAGGCGTAGCCGAGTTTTTAAAAACGATTAAGCATCAAAAAGACACTTTTGCTCCGAGTGATGAACAAAGATTTTTATCATAATGCGAAATTAGACTTTTGATCATTAAAAATATTGACTATAAAGTTATATTTTCGAGGTTATATTTACAAAGTTAGTAATATGCAGTGTTTACATTTATGTTATTTACAAACAATGCTCTTTATAACGTTTGAATTTCAAAATTCTCCTCCTCAGCATTAATAAATGAATAATAAAGCAAACAGCTGACTTTTCAGTCCTAGGACCTAAAAAATTCTCCAGATGATTTTTCAGTCCTAGGACAAAAAAGAATCGGTTTCAGTATTAGAGAGAACAAAAAACAGGCTGATTTCGTGTAGAATGATAAAAATCTCTTTTATTGCAAACTGTGCAAATGTTTAATTGACAATAGGCCTACGCTTTAAATTGTCCTTGAGGTATTTCTATAAAATATCTATTATCTATACATGTTACAAATTGTTTAGACAATTTAGGATTTGAAAGGATAGGCCTACTTATCAATTTTCTTAGGTAATATTTACAGAACTAATACTAATTTTCCGAACCACCATTTTCGCATCAAGTACACGAGAGAAAGAGTATACACCTTCTACCGGTATTGGAATACGTAGGATTACTGAGTCAAGCCCTCTGTGTAAAGCTTGTTGCAAGCTTCAATGCAGAGTCACTTGGGAGATACAGCATCCGCTGTGAAGATTGTACGCAGGTTTTCTGATCTCAGCCCACTGTGTGAAGCTTGTTGCAAGCTTGTATGCAGAGTCGCCGGGGAGATACAGCTCCGTTGCGAAGCTTGTTTGCAGGCTGGCTGAACCTCAGCCCCCTGTGTGAAGCTTATTGCAAGCTCTAATGCAGAGTCACTGAGATACAGCCTCCGTTGTGAAGTTTGTACGCAGGTTTTCTGATCTCAGCCCACTGTGTGAAGCTTGTTGCAAGCTTGTATGCAGAGTAACTGAGATACAGCCTCCGTTGTGAAGTTTGTACGCAGGTTTTCTGATCTCAGCCCACTGTGTGAAGCTTGTTGCAAGCTTGTATGCAGAGTCGCCGGGGAGATACAGCTCCGTTGCGAAGCTTGTTTGCAGGGTGGCTGAACCTCAGCCCCAATTGTCAAAGGTAAACTCGCTGTTGTGAGGTGCTCCAATGTCGAAAACAATTTGAGATGTGGATTCTAGTCAAATACCACTTAGTCAAATGAGAGACTCTACTGAAATGTTATGTTATGTTATTTAGACACAACTTAATAATAGATTTATTTATTTTGTAAATAAAAACAAAAGAATATAGAAAAATCTAATGAATATTAGCCTATTGCAGCTGATGGTGATGAAAGCTATATCGCTTTAAAATGACCCTAAATTGAAAACGACAATGGCTCCAAATTGGATATCTCCAACCATTATTTGATAATGATTTCTCAAAATCAAACAATCAAAACTAAAGTTTCTTTGTTAAATAATATTCATATACTTTAAAAATCTTTACTATGTAATCTCAAGAAAAACCTCTATTAAATATTCATAAACGTAGAACGTAATTCTGTTGGTTTTACAAGCAATCGATATTGAAGTCACCTTGATCGATATGGTTTTGGAAGTTTACAATTTTGACTTGTAAACTCAGGGTTGCTGAGCCGCGTTCATGAACCACTTACTTAATGGAGATTTAATCATTAATTTTGCTTATTCGCTTTAGAGTCAGAGTCACATGTACCATATTGTAAAGAAAGATTATTCTTTTAATAAAGTATTTTTATAATCAATATGGCATCTTTGATTTCCAATCCATTGTATTGTATTGTATTTCGTAATGCTTTGAATTCTCGTTACAGAGCCTGTACAGAACTCATTTTTAGCTAATTTTGTCAAATTTTAAAAATATGAATATGATATTTTAATATTAGTTAGAGTTATTATTTTACATTATAGAAAAGCGGACGAAGATTGACATTTTAGTGTTACTTGGGTGCTTTGGCGGACTGTAGGGCTAAGATCTTTCACACCCCTTCGGTATACGAAAAAAAAAAAAATACAGTTAAGTCGTTATTCTGTGTAAAGCATACAAAATAGGCTCTATGAGCATCACATACAGACACACAGGCGCACATAAATTAAGATAAGACATTTTTTGCTTCATTTCTGGTTCATGCGGCGAAAAAAAGTAAAAATACCCCCATCGCAGCAGACCTGCGTACTCAGCGAATTTCCAATGGAATTTTGGTATATTTTCTATTTCCCCATAAAATCCATGGGGCTGAGGGTATGTAGGTTTGCCGCCATATGGATTTAGTTGGTAAATATAAGTTAACCACCACCTAGTGATTGTACATATCATATTTTATAAGGTTATGGTGTTCTTTTTGTATTCCCCATAAACCCCATAGGAGTGAGTACGTAGGTTTGCCGCCATATGGGTTTTCTAAGCAAATATAAGTTAAACGCTTGCTAGTGAATGTATATACCAAATTTTATCAAGATATGTCACTAAATAAATAAGCTAGATAGAAGATTTTGTTGATTTCCCATAAGAATAACATGGAAAACATAGTTTTTGGATTTTCTATATAAACATTTAAGATAGGCAAAAACTTCAAAATACTAGATTGTTTGTTTTTTAAGCTCTTTTAAATGGTTTAAGTTAAAATTGTTGAATTTTATAAATAAAAGTAAAAAAACCGAAAACACATTTTTAACCTTTTTGAACCCTTATAAAACCCCGTTCCCATGGTCCGATCATTCTGGTTCGCGAACTCAACCTAGTAGATGTTGGCTTACACCCCTGTACCAAATTTCATCAAAATCAGAGGTTCCGTTCAAAAGTTATCGTGTTCACGGACACACATATATATTCACATATATCAATTTGAACGAACGGTGTTTTTTGCTTCTAGGGACCTCAAAACGAAAAAGTATCTTGGTCCCGGGCTTAGGTCTTACCGTGACTTCTACCGTAATAGCGTATTCCCTATAGGGAAATTCGCTAACAAGAAACCCTGTCAAGAGTTATCATGTCAATATATCTGACGAAAATGTAATATCACTTACATATTGTATTTATATATTAACGTTTAATAACTTATCCTGTGACGCATGAGGGTACCAAACATTATAAAAAGCTAAAAAGCGCTACGTGATAATAAAATAATCGGCGGCCGCCATGTTTGAGGTGGGCAATGAGGAGGGTTACCACCCACCGTATGTGAATAACCATTAACTTGGGTGGATTTTTTTTTATATTACATTACATGTATTGGTAACACTGTTGATTGTGGTGGATAAGGACATCCCGGCCGAACCGTTAAGCACGTCAGCCTTTCACTGGTATTTTGCACAAGCCTCCGGAAGGACGGAATACTGAAGGAAGAAAAAGGGTTGAGAAATGGGGCAGCAGACGGCCAATTGACCATTTTAGGGCCATGTCATTCGAGCGCTATTGCCGTCGCGTAGATGCTGTGGAAATAGCGCCGGATAAAGTCCGTGTCATGGTGGCAAATGCGTCGCGTTGATGCCGTCCCGCCAACGCCGGGTACATGTCATACGTTTATTTGCCGTCGTGGCACTTATATTATTTCTAAGATGGACAATATAAACAGTTAGGTTGTGTCAGTTATTTGCACATTTTAGATAATATTAAAGAGTAGGCCTATTATCGGAAGAATCCAAGACGATGGGGATCCATTATTATTTTAGTTCCCTTGCATGGGCTCCTCAACTTCGTTCAAACATTGTGCCTTCGGTTTCCTGCTACAGCCACTCGACTTAACTGCGTACAGAGAAGGAAAATTTTCAACTGTATAAATAATTTTTTTATGTCTAACATCATCACTACAAAGGTCTTCCAGTTGTTCTGCCAGTAGTCGCGGGGAAAATGCGTCCCGCTGACGCTAGCGCTCGTATGACGGGGTCCCGGCGTTGCTAACGCGTCCGTCCGCGTTGGCAGCGCTCAGCGTCGGGCTGCGGACTCGCCGGCGTTATTAGCGTCCGTTTAGACTTGCTCCTAGAACCCCATTGCCGGGTTTGAGCGTTATCAACGCGACGCTATCAACTCGGCGTTAGTAGCGCTCGTATGACATGGCCCAGAGGGCCAACTCCCGTGCTCCAGTGTCAACTGCGTTCCACAGATAGAAGTTTCCATGTCTCCTGATGACATCAACTCCTGCTGCCTAGAACATGAGGGGGAAGGGAAATTGTCACGAGGGAAGGGAAATTGTCATAGTGGACATCCAAAGACTTACCACATGTTATGGCAACATCGTTTGCTTTACCCAATGTCAACTTCACAACTAGTATAAACCAGTTTTACAGTTGTATTAGGATACCACTGTTGATCACCCACCCACAATTAATTGGTTACGGACCTTCAATTGTTTTCTGATAATTTGACAATGTTCTAAGTACCGTCCGTAGTTGTCCAGTTATTAAGTTACGAGGTGGCCCGTGCGCAAATTGCGCATTTTATGATTCTGTATGAGAGAAACTAACCTAAAGTACATCTATGTTGGTTATGAAGTGAAAGAGATCAATTTTTGTTTACAATCTGCTTTAAAATGACACCTCAATCCTAAAAATCGGCGATGTCTTTAATAAAATATTGTTGTTAAAATCTATTTAAATATTAGCAGTAATTATAATGATTGTTGCAAATTAGCTAACTGTATCCAAACGTAGTACAGTACAGGAAGCATTTATGGCTATAGGACCTATGTTGCTATAGGGCTATGGGATACGGTTTACGTTTTTTTGATTGTAAAATAGATCTATTTTCCAGGTTTACTGCATGTCTGAATAGCTGATAAATTAAAGACTGCAATCTTTATACACATATTGGTTTTACAAATAAAATATCCAACTCAATATACCGTAAACACATTTTGGATTTTACCAACGTTAAAATGAATTACTTACAGATTCTTTTAACTCTATTTCGATTTACTTTTTTGAGAAAAGCGCATAATCCTACATTCATTTCGTATACCACATGTAGTCTATAAATTTATAAATAAATTACTGTTTGTTTTGTACTTGCTGCATTTTGTAAAATAAGTAGAATGTCGGGATACAGAATAGAGTTAAAAAGAACTAAATGTTCTATGAAATATTTACAGTTTCTTCCTCACTATCACAGTCTTTTGGTAAAAAAATTTCTGTCTACACAGTAAAATTGTGAAAAAAAATATCGGTACTATAAACTCAACTGTAGATCTGAGGAAAGTTCCATAATTTACCTTCTTTCAGTTTAAAGCCTTCTTGATTTGTAAATTTTATGACAATAATTTGTAGTGTAATTATTAACAAGCGCTAATGCTGTAATGCTATGAAAGCGTTAACTTACGGAATCACTAGAGCTGGAAAAGCAGATAATCTGGTTGAAACTCCCGCTAGCTGCTGCGCTCTCGCGGACAACAATGAAACTAACCAGCAGACGAAAATGACATGGCAGACAGTGTTGCCATTAGAGGGAGTAAACATGAAATATCCCTATGAAGTTTTATAATGATTTCAGTTTTCAATAAATTCACGTCGTCGTAATATGAATTAAGACAGTATTTTCAACTAAAAATATAAATGTAAAACAATAACAATTAACAATAACAATAACAATTAAATTTTCATTATGTATAAAAGTGAAAATTAAGTACATAGTTAATAAAAAAAATTAATATTATTACTGCAGTACAGGTACCTGCATTATTCAAACTTGTCTATACTTATATGAAAAAAAAAATAGCAGCTAATTATTTAGTGATAGATCGACCCCTTGTATAGGCTACCTTTCAGGATAATTTAGAGACCTAAAAATAGACAACAATATTTAATTTGCATTAATAATTGTCTATTCTTTACAATATTAGTTTACGAGGAATACATAACTGAATGTAGGCCTATGCTATAATGCTCTAAACCCGGGTGTCTAAGATAGTTTAGAAAATTCTGCGTACACCGCTAGGAGCGCTTATAAACAACAATGGAACGCATCTGGAAATACCAGATAAAAACACGGATAAAAGTAGCTAAAGGTGGCACGGTCAAACAACCTGTAAAAGTTTATAGGTATGTTTAAATTTATGGCATATAGCAGTTTCCCAAATCATAATTGGATCAAGTATATATTTTTTAATTCTGCCCCAACGTTATTAAAATTAATACGCAACTCTCTACTGTGTATGGCCATACAAAAAGAATATAAACTAGTTTTCTTACATTGTTAACTCTTTTTTTATTAGTAGACTCTAATTTATGTAAATTTCTCTTTAACTTTAAATATCAAAGAACCTACATATTAATTTGTTGATTGTTTCGTTTGCGTTCTGTAATGTATACATTGATTAGAGAAATGCAGTAGAATGACATCATGTTATTTTGCAGCGGAAAAAGACAGAAAAGTGTTTTGTTCTATTAATTAGTAGGTACATGGAAGCCGACCTTTTGCTCGGTAAACTTATAAATTTATAAAACGCGACTTTCCTTCAATGCGAACTCATCCGTTCCACCGCCACGACGAGTACGTTCGCTGCAGTGCCCGTGCTGCAGTTAGTTCCGAGCGACGCCGATGAACTGCGCTGGCGTCGAGCCTAATACATAGTTTTTATAAAAATATTACTGTTTACAATTTTTTACTACGAATAAAATAATACTATCATGAAAACTTTGAAATATTCTAAACGGAATAATAACCGAGGAGAACACGCGAAGGGAACTTTATTAATAAATTTGGTAAATGTAAAATAAGTTCTCACTTTGATTTGTGCAAGTTAAGAACTATATATATGCAGATAAATCCTATGACACTCAATTGTTGTGGTAAAGTATCAACTTCGACATAGAGTTGTTGGCTATTCACATTCTTATTCTGGAAAGCAGAGAGTGATCCTATACTCTAATACGAGTAAGGTATATTTGCATGAATGTATGTACGTTTGCACACAGATCTCAAAAACGGCTCGAACCCGAACGATTTCCTTAATACTTTGTAAACAACTTAGTTTTGGATTACAAATAATATAAATACAAGTCTCTATGCTAGGAAAACTCTTATTTCTTTATAATGTTTAATTGAAATAAAAAAAACTCAATATTGGTTTTATGGAGTTTAAAATAATAAAAAAATTATGAAAATAGCTGACTCCACAGACTGACTCAACTGTCAAAGTTCCTCATTCTGCCGATGTTTAGATGAATAAAAGTTATAAAAGTATAAAACAACTACTGTATTAGTAAAGTTACATTTCCAAAAAAAAAAAAAAAAAAAAAAAAAAATGGAATAATTTTTGAAAAATTATCTCTTGGTATCGGGGTTTAGTGATTTGTTTAGAATATCAATACCTTTAAATGACAGCCTACGGTACTAGATGGGGTTGATATTAGCAAAAGTTATTGAGGGAGCAACAGATATTTTTGGGTGAGGGCGGATTTAACAATAGCAGGAAAGAGTACCCTAAATGTTCATCGAAGCTATTTCAGATATTGGTTGACATATAACATTGTATTGCGGTAAAAACCGTAAAAAATGAGAGTTATGTTTTAGTTACGTCCTTTATCACTACGGGGTAAATGAAGCTCAATTTGAACAATTCAATCAATTTGAACCGACAATCTGAACCGATCGTTCAAATTGATACATATACCGTATATCAGTTTGAACGATCGGTGTTTTTGGCTTCTAGGGACATCAAAACAAAAAAGTATCATGGTCCCGGTCTTAGGTCTTACCGTGACTACTACCGTAATAGCGTATTCCCTTATAGAGAAGTTCGCTAAAATTTAACCAAGTTATGTCAATAAATAAGCGAGATGCAGGGTTTCATTGATTTCCCATAAGATAAACATGGGAAACCTGTTTTTAGCTATTATCTCTAATTCTCTTAAGCTAAGTTAAAAATCCAAAATACTAAATTGTTTGTTTTTAAGTTATTTTAAATGGTTGTAGTTAAAATTCTTGAATTTTGAAAATTGAGTTTAAAAAATGCCAAAAACCCTTTTTTGACCCCCCCCCCCACACACACATATATGAAAATGAACGAATGGTGTTTTCGGCTTCTGGGGACCTCAAAATGAAAAAAAAAGTAAATTGGTCCCGGGCTATAGGTTTTACCATGGCTACTACCGTAATAGCGTATTCCCTATATGAAAATTCGCTAAAAGATGATTTTTTCAGTGTGTATTTTCAAAATAGCGTTCATTTAAAAATTAAACTCAAATATCTCAAAACCGGGGAATTTTACCAAAATGTTACAAGGCCCAAAAAAGTAAACAAATTAAATTTTCTAATAAAATGGTACCAAGTTTGTAAAGACCTGACGACAAAAAAGGGAGTTATTGAGATTTTTCTATTAAAACAACATTAATTTCTATTAATTAATTATAATACAAAATCAATGTTTTTTTGTAGAAAAAGGGAATAACTCCATTATTTGTTGGTAGGCCCTTACAAACTTGGTATCATTGATTGGATCATTAAATTTGTCAACTTTTTTGAGTCTTAAATTTTAAAATCTTTTTCTTAAAAACGCTCATTGGTATGATAAAAGTTCATGCCAAATATGAAAAGTGATTTTCTACCTATAAAAATGAATTAGTGTAAAAAACAAAATGCCGACTAGCGACTTAACTAAAAGTTTTTTGACATATGTTTACGAAACTTCTTTCTTTGTTTTTGTCCAAGTAATTATCTCCCAAAATCCTGAAACGTTTTTTTTTCTGTATACGTATACCTGAAACGCCCTGTATATTGTTAAAGGAGTAAAGAACTTGCAACACACGGTAAATCTTACGGTAAACGCTAAACGCTATTTTTAAATTAGCAAATTTTCGTATCTTATGTTACACAGGATAGTTCAACTGTATAAATGATGTCTAATGCCTACTAAGGATTACTTTACAACGAGTTTTTGCAGCTTCAAGCTATAAAAGTACCTAAATCCACCATTTTTTAAATAGCGTTTAGCGTTTACCGTACTCATTTACCGTATGTGCAAAAACTCTCTATTTATCATAGCGCCTGCAGACCACGAACGACAGTCTGCCTCACATCCATGTAGCACAACTAGTCGCACACGGATTGGGACGGCGCCATAAAAACACTTTAGTTTATAAACAAGATTATAAGTCACAAACTAGTTTTTGGCAAATTTCCCTATAGGGAATACGGTATTACGGAAGTACTCATGGTAAGACTTAAGCCCGGAGCCATGTTATTTTTTCGTTTTGAGGCCCCTATAAGCTAAAATCACCGTTATTTCTAATTCACAGATTTGAACGAACGGCGTTTTTGGCTTCTTGGGACCTCAAAACGAAAACGTACCATGGTCCCGGGCTTAGGTCTTACCGTGACTACTACCGTAATAAGGGAAATTAGTTAACCCATATATGCCTACTGCCCCCTTTAGGGACAGCTAGAATCAAGACTGGTGTATATTTTATATGGCATCATTAGGAATGAATTTAATTGGGATTTTGAATTGAAAATATGGTTATATTTCAGATTTGAAAGCCGTAGTGGCACACACACAGTAAACAGTAGTAAAAAGTAGCAAAATCAGTGTTGACCAAGTGCAACTCTCAAAGAATCAACCGATCCCGTCAACTTCCACGCAAGCCTGCCACCGTTTATTTTACGTGGGCCCTCCCACCATCGTTGCCACAGATCGGCTAACCCTTTAAGAGTTACACCACCAGGTCAGGTTTGTAAAATAAAAAGGGTTAATAAGGAAAATAAGGGTTTTGAACAGTGTGCGCTCCTAGCGGGGAAAGTTGTAGGCCGTTAGTGAGTGAGTTCGCTACCAGAGCGCAGCACTAAGCCTTTGCATTCAATTCACAAGAAACAATTTGGGCATAAATGGGTTAACTAGAGATTATTACAGCCTTGTGGCTAGTGAGCGTAGCAAACGAGCTCACTTGAAGGGCAAACAATTCCCGACGCTGGCATTGCAAAGCATGCCAGGGAGGGCAGGGAGCAGATAGTTTGGTTATGGTATATCTATCTATCTATATAACACACGTGCAAATCGTTTTTTTTTTTTTTTTTTTTTTTTTTTTTTAACACTACTCCTTCCTTATTTCTTTGCCATTTTAATATTTAGAGGTGTCAAAAATTTGGTCTCAGTTCATAGTTTTGCAATAAGGTTTTAGATTTTTTATATTTTAATTCTGAGGCCCATGGGAAGCTCTTAGAGTTCGTTTTTTGTCCATAAGATTAACATGAGAGACAATTTATATTGAATTTCAAAATAAAACAGCTATTGTTAGTAAAATAGACAAATACATGTAAAAGCTGAATAGAAGAAATTGAGCTACTTTTACTGTAATATCAACACAATTTCATACTTTAATATAAGGAGTGTCTATGGTGATGTTTTCACTTTTTCTTAAAATGTAGCCGGTAGATTTTAGTTAGACTTTTTATTTACGTGTATTTGCACAAAAATACGTTAAATAACTTAACCCTAGACAAATTAATTTCTCTGTACGAAAACAAGTCTGTAAATTGAGATTTTTTGACATGGTCTTATTTGGGTTGTACGTTTGGTATTGAAACAGTATAACGAAAGTTAACAATAATTATTAAAACACTAAATTTGTGTGCATGGGTTTCCAAACTGTTGTGAAATATAGGAAAAGGGATAGGTTGTAGGTGATAACCTGTTTGTTTACTATGATATAACAACATTTAATGCAGAATGCTACACTTATTAAAACACCTGTTTTAAAGAACATTTAAAGGTAAAGATAAATTTTAACCAAAAAATAAATTCCTCATAAAACCGAAATGGATTACACCCATAAAGTTGTAGATTCTATTAATTTTTGTGATTTCTTTATTTAAAGTTTGTAATGCCATGGAAAATTAAGCTAAAAAGTATTTAGTTCTATATAAATACTCATGTGGTCTGGTCTCATTAATTGTGTCGACGACTATACAATACTTCAAACAGTAGGCCTACTACTAAAACAGCCGCAGTGAGTGCTGCATGACTCGACGGGGATGAGTTGTAGTGAAATGTTAATTTTTATCTGTTTCCATTTACGTTTTATGTGTGCTAAGCTATCTAGATCCAAAAAAAAAAAATTGAGAATTTATTCTAAATTTTATAAGAGTGTTTAGTTAGAGGCCTTAGATATCGGCATAAAAACAACCACGTAATCTAAACAGAAATCAGATTAAGAAGCTAGAAAATTAATTAGTGATGAAGATCAATTGATGAAACACCAATATGATGCTATCTGAACAAGCGAAGTTTGATCACCATGTACTCTAATAAATGCAGCGCATTGCGCTATACGGGCCTCCTAGTAATATTATATTATACTTTTGAGTACATTAATTAACAAACCTTTTCGTCAATTAAAATTATCCATAAAAATTTTCTTCATAAAATGTGATATTTCACTTACAATGTCATTGGCTATTTTAATTTTCTTGCTGTTTTTTTTTTTATGTTTAGTATATATATATATATATATATATATATATATATATATATATATACACTAAACATAAAAAAATCAACAGTATTTGTATATATATATATATAAAATATAAATGTCTTGCTGATTATATATATAGAGAGAGAGAGGGAAAGTGGGGTATAACCGGGTGGCTAAGCTTTAGTGACATGTAGATGCCATGTTTTTATACAGAAAATTTTAAATAATGTTTCAGTTTATCTTGTGTTTATTTGTTTTTGAATTGCTTCTTTTAAAAACTAGATAAGTCTTATAGGCCTAGTTTTTTTTCTGTGAATTTTTTTGTTGAAAAAGTGCAAGTACCCGGATTCACCCCACTAGTGGGGTGATACCGGGTACACATGTTAAGTATATGGGAAATAGAAAAAAACAAATTTTTTAATAGGCCTACAATTTTATTACTAAGTACACACAATTAAGTCAAAAATAGTACCGAAAATAACATATTCAGTTAATGTATGAGCGAAAAATAAAATTTTTAATATTTAGATCATATAACATGTATAGATACCATCTGGTTTTACCCCGCGCGTCATACCTGGTTTCACCCCACTGGTAGTAACTAACAAAAACTTAACATATTCAGAGTGAGTGCTTAAAACTAATTTGAGATATTGCTTATATCAGTATAAAGATAAAGACATAGACTACACAATAGTGTAGTCACCTTCACTAAAACTCATGTAGTTTTTCCATAGTAGGCGATCAAACTGTCCGTAACATTGGGAAACGAAATATCAAAAACAAATAAACGCTCTTAACAGCCAGAGTTCTGCTCAGAGACTAATGGCGCAATGTCCGCCACTTTTCCTCTCCAACTACATGTTAATTTCGGCATTTATCGCCAGGTACCAGCACTTACTTGGTCAAAACCCGACCACCCGGTTATACCCACTTCTCCCTATTGCCTATCAATGTGAGGAAGACTACGAATGTAATCGTAACGAGGTGTGTACAGCCAACTATCATTTTCAAATAGTATGACATAAAGAACTCTAAATTTAAGAATTCTTTTTTCTTTTACATAGACTTTTTATAAGAGTTAATCAATATATTTTTTATTTAACAAAATTTTCAGCAATACCTAATTTACCCAAATTTTGGGTTATAATAAAATATTACTATCGATAAATAGTTCACCTTTAATTCAAGTTCAGTTTTAATGGTATTGGCCCATAACAATATTACAAATTTATTTATTTACTTACAAAGGTACAAATCGCCATTTCACAACAATATATATCTAGTTTCAGATGGCTACAATTAAAAACAGTAACATTGTTTCTCCTGTATGAAGATTCACAATTGATAGCAATAACAATCTCACAAATTAACAAATAGATTGAAGATTTATTTAAAAAAAGGAAGTATGACAAAAGAAAAGACTCCATTTAAAATAACTTTATACGACTACTACCAATTACAACTAGCTAATCGTTTCGTTTTATAGAAGACGAAAGTCAGAAGTTTTAAGAGAGAAGTCAATAAAAGAAGTTTTGTCTTCGTAATTGAGTTTTTTAATTTTTCATCTACGTCAGCAGATGTTTTAAGTGGATTTCGCCGTTAACAGTTTCTCTTTGATATTGAGGCACTTGTTGAAGTCTGACATGGTGGACACGATAGGTTCGCCATCTTCGTAGCTCCTCAGCTCACACGAGGTTCCCCGCAGGACCACAACACTGTAGGGAGAGTCACTGTAGAGCATGCCGTCCACCACCACATGATTGGGCCCCACAGCTTTGTAAACTCTGGACGTATCGTATTCGATGACGTCAATTAATTGTTCGTCCTTCATAACAGCAATCGTGTTACGTAATATAACTTTACTCGGGCGACGAAACAGTTTATACTCGCTGTGGCCTAAAAGCTGGGCTATTTCTTCACCTTTACCCGTTACTGTGAAAAATCAAACAAACATACTCTATACTAGGTGACTTAAGAGATACGGTAGTTTTAATGAGCTGTACATAGTTCATTTACTTAGTACTGATACCATTTAGTTTAAATAAATATTGGTTAGAACACACAGGTTCATTTTTATAATATGATGGATGAAACACTGAACGCCATTTTTAAGGTGGTGACATTTAAACTTATTTTTACTGAAGTATCTTTTACTCCCAATAAAGATAGCTTTTTGGGTTTTATATATTTCATCTTAGGCTACTTGAAATATGTACAAGAAAGTTTCAGTCAACGCAAGCTCTCGGTGGGAGTAAGTTGTTTGTACTTGGACGAATTATTGCAAAATAATTGCATGTTAGACATATCTGTCTACGTCTTACTCCATCCCCCCAACCAATTAACCCCCAGTACAATTAATTTCCGTTTACAATTACTCCGTCACCATTCACAAAGATTTCAGTTCTCCAACCGTGCAACGTTGCTACAAATGAATGAGACGGTCAAATTTACCAGTGTACTATAGGTAAGTTGAAGTGATGTTTAGGTAAGTGAATCTTAAATATATTACAAAGTGTACCGTACTAATATCACTTCGGTCGATAGTGAGTTGGCAATGATTTTAAAAGAAGATACTTTTATAAATAAATATTTTATTGCTTTGACAAAATAATTTGCATCAGCATTACAAGAATGTTTTATATGTTCTAAATTACAATCTAAACCTAGTTCTTCTTTAGTGATCATCTTCTTTTGATATAGGTTTGTGTAACTGTCATCTTTTAATATTCTATTGATTCTGGGTCTAAATATTCTTGCATTGAATATATTGCATTTTCAATAAGATACTTTCTAAAATTTGATTTAAAAGTATAAAAATGATTTACAAATAAATTTTGAAGTTGATTTGGCAATTTATTCAACAATCTTCTTCCATTATACATTAGGTGATGTTCGAAAAAGGATGTTCTATGGTAATTTACAGAATATATATTTCTCCCGAAGATGATGACCACACATAGTTTGTTCATCACCTTGGAATAGTTATATTCTTTTCCACAAAATTCAAAGTTTCATAAATGTATATTGACCAATACGTTAATAGTTTATGTTTTTTTTTTAAACTGGTTTACAAGAATCTCGTGGCTTTATTCGGTAAATAATCCGTAGTGCAGCTTTTTGCTTTTTGAATATTTGACTAACATTGGCATTTTCCATTCCCCATATTGGTATTCCATATCTGATGTGTGGAATAAAAAGAGTATGATATATACATTCATCAGTACTTCTCTTTTACAAAATTTGGACAGTCTTCTTATGATAAATAAATTTGTTGACAATCTGTTGCAAATAAAATCAATATGTTTATCAAATTTCAAATTTTCATCCACTAGAAGGCCTAAAAATTTTATGCAGTCTAATTTTTCAATTACATTATCATCTATCGTCAAATGTATATAATCACAGGTTGTATTTAATGGTTTAATTCTAAATTCCATGAATTTTGTTTTTGAGAAATTACGTTCAAAACAATTTTCTTGAAACCATTGAATTGTTTCTGCTGATTTGATGTAGGTATCAATCTCCAATTCCTTTGCATTATCTTTAGATATCGATAAAGTCGAAATGTAATGACTCTTGTAACACTATTCTAGATGCAAATGCTGTGAAACAGAATTTATTGGTAACTGCAATCTGCAACTCTATGTTTATTTTTGTTTTCTTAAAATAAATAAAATTATTGTATCGTAGTGAAGAGATCTTTTAATAGCCTAGGCTCCTCAACTAATTGAAATAAATATAAATGGCTCACCCTCGTATTACTGGACAACCAAAGAGATTTAACAATGTTTCTAAAGATGTAGTTCTGAAAGTCTATCGTCGCTAAACTTTTAGTATTCCGGCCGGTATTTTTTACTGTGTGACTTTTTTGTGAGAATTAATTTGTGAGTGTTTCATAATAAAAATACGTAAATAAATCTTCTACATTCAAATGACATCTTTGGAATGCCTTAAGGCACAACTTACCTAGAGGCTCTTTATTTTTCAATTTTTCTTTCACTGTGTTGCAATAGCCATCTTCAAGTTGATCCACTTTAGTTTCCACCTCGACCTTCTCATTTGTTTTTCGCAATATGTAATTATGCTGAGAACACTTTCCGCCTTCATCGACAACTATCAGGCTGTTAGATGAATCACTGTAGATGCGTCCATCCAGCATCATATAGTCATCTTCATTATGCGTGTACCATTGCCCCTCCATTGGGCAAGGGTAGTCGATCTTTTCAACGTTACGTTGTCGCCTCTGAATAGATAAAGTTACAGCGCATTTATCAAGAATGTTCATATATCTACGGAATCCGTTTATATAAAATGTATACAGAACCAAATGAGGTTATATATTTTTGAGTGTGTATTTAAAATTTGAGCAGTATGTGGTGAACATGAAAAACTGTCTGTCCATCTCGATCTAAAGTACAGATAATAAGGTTGGACTAAAATTTATTATAAGATTATTATTGTTTTTGTTGTCTTTTACTATGAAGAGGGGCTATTACACTCTTTATACACCAATAGCTAATACAGAACCAAATAAATAGGGATATCCCATGTTAAAAAATTTTAGTTTTGCCCTTCAAAACCAGAGGAAAATATAGCGCTGATGCTAGGATTACATCTCCTTATTGTCACGGGGAGCGCTCTTTCTACCTCTTAAATGTCAAAATGAGCATATTTGTTTACAAAAAATCCAAACAATAACAAACTTTTGTAAAATTTTCTAATCATCTCTGTTTCCATTCAACCATAAGTTTAATCCAACGAGGTTAAATAGATATAGAGTGCACAACACACATTAATTTTTTGTCCCCCGCTGATTTGCACCATTTTACCCATACTTCCCGCCGTTTCCCTTGGCAATCATCCCATACTTTACTGTCGGTTCCTTTTGGTTACTAGTTCGAGCTATTCTGATTGGTCCCGACAAGTATAAAAAATTACAGATGATACTTTTAAAACATATGTTTAATTGTTGTTTGTTTTTAAATTAGTTTGATTGTTTGATTTGATGGTCTGTGAACCGGCTATAGAAGTTGGTTACCTTAAAAACGTCGGATAGCTGTGGGTCAAATGGTTAATAACTGGGAAAGTGTAAACAAAGGACTGGTTACTAGGAAACGGCAGGAGTCGTCGGTAAAATGGCGCCAATCAACAGGGGACAATTTTCCCTATCTCTATATCTATTTAACCTTGTTGGTATACTCCTTACTATCTTGGTGGTGTTATGTGTGTTATGGGGTCTGCGTTTTCACTTCCCCATAAGGATGTCCCTACTTATTCAGTTCTGTATACATTGCCCATAGTCTGTATTCATAAGCGCCTTAAAATACGCTCTGGTAGCGTCGATGTCGTCTAAAGCGATAAAGCTTAATAATTGACGATTGATGGTTTGGTTCAGAACAATAGAGTATCTTTTCGTAGTACGATATATCAGTAATACAAATTTCATAACTAGTGCTTGTGTTGCTCGACATCGAGCAATTTATCTTTTCACAATATAAAAGTTACATTTTAGTTCTAAATCAATGATATCCGACCAATCCAATATTGTGAACATCAGTGATCACCAAAATCTACAGCTGTACGTTAACAGATGTTTAAAATGCTCAAACCAATCTCAATGTTATTCTAACCGGAAATTTTCAAATTTAATTTGTGGATAGCGCCCCTTATTTTGAGCCCGATTCGCATCAATTTTTGGCGGAAACAACTACCGACCAAGGCCTATCCAACGACACCAAAAACTTGAAAATCGGTTGAGAATTGTAGGAAGAGTTCTATACACAAAAAACCTTAGCACATTAAATAAGTATAGATAGATTTAATAAAGCTGTTCTAGTGTTAAAAGAGAACAAAGATTTTGTTTTTAAATTCCAAGGATGGGCTAAAACATTAACTATACCATAGTATAAAAGTTGGGCCAAGTTGTGCTAAAATATTTTAGTATAAATTGGCTACTTTTATGACTATAGGGTAAATCCCTAGGGTGGCACAGCAATTCAAGTTTTTGTGATTATCCTCAACAATTAATTTTATGACAAAAAATTTATTTATATCACAGAATAAGAACAGAGGGAAAGTAAAAAATGAAGATGCTACAAATTTTGAACTCTGCAATGATAAAATAACAAAAAGTTTCAAAATTATAAGAACTCTATAGACAAAAATTGTAATTTTGGTAATACTGTTTAGATTATGCAGTGTTTTGTTAAAATATTAATATTACAGATTTTTTAAAGATATTGCAGTACATGTTAAAGCTAT
This sequence comes from Neoaliturus tenellus, assembly GCA_030545055.2. NCBI lineage: Eukaryota > Metazoa > Arthropoda > Insecta > Hemiptera > Cicadellidae > Neoaliturus > Neoaliturus tenellus. Next base: position 21,081,837 of record CM061534.1, read on the forward strand.
CTATCGACTAGAAATATAACTATTTTATGTAAAGGTACTCACGAAAACTTACCAAGAACATTACAAAATACATGCTAACACCTCTTACTCAACAAACACTACACAAAAATCACGTCAACGTTATAAAACAAAATATACGATTTTTAGTAATTTCATGTTGTTTTACACACGGACAAGCAGACACTGAAAACCAAACCATATAAACCACACTTGAACAAACATAAAAGACTTAATTATGATACAACATTGCTTAGCAGTTATGTACCTGCTCTGACAATGCTCCACACAGTGTACAGCCGCAATTAAAAGAGCGACAACAGTAGACTACAATTTCTATGGTTTTCATTCAGAATAAAAAATAATAATTTGTATGGCAATATTTAACTACCTCTGAATGAAATTCTTCAAATGTGGACAGTTTTGCATTGGTATTGTGAATAATTATATTTTCATCCATTTTTGCAAAATAAATGTTTCATAATAATATAGTATGTCATATACATTAATTGCAGGTCTTATGTATTTTCAAACCCTCCAGTTTGGTAAATGATTGTTGCACGAAAATAAATCATCAATAAATAAATTATAAATCATTTATTAGCCATTGAACAAAGAGTAATAGGCCGTGTCACAATAGAGCAGGTTAACTTAAACTAAAAAGTCCTTTCAAAAAAAAAAGAAAAAAAAAACTCATCCACATTATAGAAAGGGTGATTCAGCAGGTTGCTCTAAAGTTTATTCCTAAACTGATTGTAAGGAAGGTCCTTGAGAGAACTAGGAAGCCCATTGTACATCTTTAAATCTGATGTTGGAACAGTTCATAGCCTTAGACAATCTTAGAATAGGTACATCGAGTTGAGTTCCATTTCTAGTTACATACCTAAGGGTTACGGGAACTAACAGTAGAAAACTCATGGACATTTGACTTTATACTACAAATACAAGTGTAAATATACAAATTCATGACTGTGAGTATTTTATACTGTTTAAAAAAAGGCTTACAGTGTTCTAAAGGGTCCCACCCCAGCTACAATTCTAAGAGCTTTCTTTTGTAATATTAAAATTCTTGATACTGTACTGAAGAGGAATGACCCCATAACTTAATGCCATATGAAATATGACTATATATATATATATATATATATATATATATATATATAAAATAGGCCAACAACAAACAATCAAAAGGTACATTATGTTTCAATTTCCTTAACAGGAAAAGTCCTAGCCAGTTTTTTACATAGTTTGTCAATATGACTATTCCAAGTTAGCTTGGAATCAATCGTGAAACCAAGCAAATCAACATTGTTATCAACATAATCAACTAGGTCTATCTTTGAGATAGAACAATGCAACAAATGGCTCTTGGGCCTTTCTCTTGAAACGAACAGTAAATTTTTAATATTTAGTCATCTTTTAAACTATAAATGGCATTACAGTAGGAATGGACTCCACCTAAATCGAAGTGGGAAAAAAGTAGTTATTAAAAGTATCTCAAGTTGGCTATTATTGACTAATTTGTCCGGACAAGAACATAATGAAGTAGTCACAAATTATCCATCTAACTTGGTTACTTCTTTGGACAAAATACAAACAGAAACAGATGGGAACAGCTCTAAGAACATCTGTGTTGTCAAGGCCAACATGTCAGAAATAATAACGAAGTTTTCCAGTCACACTGACACAGCATTTTCCCACTGTATATCGGCTGATATTGACCACCCAAAAAACATGTCTAAAGGTGTTGCTGTTATATTTAAAAAATACTTCGGAAAACCTAACCGAAAAGATTTTATTAATCGACATCTGACGATCCAGAAAGCCAGGGGAGGAGCTACCATCTATAGCCTTGTTACCAAGCCAAAATACTTTCATAAACCTTATAAACAAGATTATGAAGAAGCGTTCCTGAGCCTTACCGAAGATTTTAAAAGTAAAAAACTTAGACAACTCATTTGCTCCCCTATGGGCTGTGTCAATGACAAAGTGAAAATTGACATCTTTGTCGAAAACCTGACAAAATTCCAAAATAATACCGGAGCGAAGATTTTGATAGCTACAGATGACAACTACCTCCACACTTCTACATGGTCTCAACCAATTACAGAAAGGCTGCTTGAAGGTTTAAGAAGAAAACAAGAGGTTACAGAGGCAACGTCTGCATTGTCAATGACTACCAGCCCTCACCGCAGCAGCACTGATGTCATCCCCAACCACGACCAGCCTGAACAGCACGTCAGCCACCATAGCAGCCTCGCATCTGTGTCTTGTGTTGTGCAGAGTTTTAGTGCCAGTGATACCCCACCACATATCGCTCCTGGCCCCATCTCTTTCTCCGAGATGGTCAAGGGAGTGAATGACATCCCTTCCAAACCCTTAGTTAATAATATAGATCTAGTTAATGATGCGTCATATAAAAATTATTTTTTAAAAGCAAGTCAGAAAATTACACCAAAGGGATAACAGATGGAGATGTATTTCAAACAAGCTCACTCACTGACAAGGATCTAAGTATTATAAAAAATATAGGTTCTTGCATTTTACATTATAATATTAGAGGTATAAAGAGGAAGTTTGAATATTTAAATGTACTTTGTACTATGTTAAGTAATATAAAAATAATCTGCTTAAATGAACATAATGTAAAAGAGTCAAATCAACTTATTTTAAATAAACTTCCCAATTACAGTTTAATAGACGGATTTTTTAGGAATGTTTCAAAAGGAGGGACCTGTATACTGGTTCATAATTCACTGACATGCAAGGTTAGATCTGATTTTAAATTATTGAACGAAGAGCTTGTATTTGAAGGTTCATTTATAGAAATTGAATGTTATAATATCATTATAATATCGTTGTACAGAATACCTGGGCCTGCTGTAGCTAGACAGTTTTAATTAAATTTGAAAAACTTTTAATTTTATTGCAAAAGGAACTAAGTAGGAAAAAAATCGTAATTACTGCAGATTTCAACATTAATATCTCAAAATATAACAAAAGCATTGTTAAAGAATTTGAAAGCCTGATTAAAAGGTATGGTTTTAGCATTAATTTCAGAGAGCCAACTAGGATTACTTATACAACTAAAACTTGTATTGACAACATATTGACTGGCTTGAATTATGGAAATGCAGCATGTAATACTCTTGATCTTCCTGTATCTGACCACAAAGCTCTGTTCATTGAATTGCCCATGAAAAGTAACCATTCTAAACAGCCTCCTAAATTGGTAAGTTGTAGATTATTTCCCACAAAGTCATTAGTGCCCTTTTTATATAGTATGAATGCCTGGACAAATGAATTTGAAACAAAAGAGTCTGTTGACAGCAGTTATAAAAGTTTCCTCACTCAGTTTAGATTATGTTTAGATGAAAACTTTCCTGTTAAAAAAATAACTTTAAGAAATAAGACTGGGAGGACAAACGATTGGATCACAGTGGGAATCAGAGTCTCTTCTATCAATAAAAGAAAATTGCATGTACAGTCAAAAACTAATAAGGATCCTTTGTTTTTAAAATATGTAAGAAATTATAAGAAAATATTCAAAAAAGTGGTCTCTGAGGCAAAAAAATTTGCAAACAGTGAATACATTATTAGTGCTAAAAATAAGTCTAAGGCTATGTGGGATGTTGTTAGAAATGAGTTAGGTATAAAAAATAAAAATACAGAAATGGATATTCAACTCAGAATAGATAACAATGTTATAAAGCACCCGGTTAAAATAGCTAATATCTTTAATAATCATTATGTAAATATAGTGGACTCTTTGAAATTGCCAAAAATTAATCATTCCATATTTAAAGTGCTTTCTCCATTGAAACAAACCGACACTCTCAGTATATTTTCTGCAACAAACAATAAGGAAATTGAAAGAGTTATCCTAAGTCTCAACAACAGTAAAGCATGTGGCTGGGATGAGATCCCAATAAAAATTTTAAAGTGGTCAGCCACTATTATTTCAGAGCCATTGGTAAAATTAATAAATTTCTGTTTCACTGAAGGAGTTTTCCCAGACTTATTAAAAATTGCACAGGTAATACCAGTTTTCAAAAAAGGTTCTCTTTATGAAGTACAAAACTTTAGACCAATATCCTTATTAAATAATCTATCAAAAGTTTTTGAGAAACTCATTCATATCAGACTGGTTAAATATTTTAATTCTAATAATCTGCTTTGTAAAGAACAATTTGGATTCAGAAAAGATTTAGGAACACAATCAGCTCTTACCTCATTTTTAAATTCCGTTCTTTTGTCCTTAGATGAGACTAAATTCACCGCAGGTGTTTTTTGTGACTTATCAAATGCTTTTGATTGTGTTGATCACAATTTATTGCTCTTTAAATTAAAGAGACTAGGAATAAATAGTTTGGCTTTAAAACTTCTTGAATCTTATCTTTCAAATAGAAAACAAAGAACAGTAATTTCTACCAAATTAGGAAAAAAATTTTCATCTTGGGCAGCTATTAAATCTGGCGTACCACAAGGCTCCATACTGGGACCTCTTCTCTTTCTCGTTTACATCAATGATTTGCCAAATAGTATCCCAAAGCATATATGTGATTTTACACTTTATGCAGATGATACTACAGCACTAATCAAAAGCAAAAACTTTGAAAATTTGGAAAAAGACATCAAACTTTCATTAGAAGAAATAAGTAAATGGTTTATTAGTAACGGATTATTATTAAACGAAGAGAAGACCAAAATAGTACATTTCAAGCTAAGAAATATCACCCCAAATTCTGAATTTAACTATGCAGAAACAGTAAAATTCCTAGGTATTCACCTTGATAGCAAGCTTAATTGGACGAAACATATTGATTTTTTAACAAGAAAACTTAATTCAACAAGATATGCACTAAGTATACTTGTTAAGGTGTCATCTTCAGATGTTTGTAAGGCTGTATATTATGCCTATGTATACTCTCTCCTAAGTTACGGAATTGTGCTCTGGGGGTACAGCAGCAGATGTACAAAGAGTACTGAAATGTCAAAAATCAATTATAAGAGTTTTAGCTCAGAGCGCACCAAAAACAAAATGTAAGCCACTTTTCCGAAAATTAGAAATTTTAACTGTCCCTTCCATTTTTATTTTAGAAACTTTGAAAACAATTCTTAAGAATCCAACATGTTTTGAAAAATATAGTTTCAGGCATAGTTACAACACAAGAAACCAAAACTCTTTTCAATATCCCCTACATAATTTATCAAAGTATCAAAAAAGTCCACTATATATGGGATTAAAAATATATAATAAGATTCCTGATTGCTATAAAAAGCTTTCTCCATCAAAGTTTATATCTTCTATAAAATACATGTTAATTGAAAAATCTTATTATACCTTGAATGAATTTTTTAATGATGATTTTGGTAAGATTCATGACTGAACTTCTGTACTTTGCTTGTATATAGATGTACTGTAATGCCAATTAGTTTTAATTCTTGGAAAAAAAAATTTTCCTGATTTCTTGACATTGTACCTGTTTGTGTATTGCCTCTGTAATATGTATCAAACGTATGTACAATAAAGATTTGTCTATTTGTCTATTTGTCTATTTGCTAATGCAAAATACCACCCGTCGGAGCAGACCTGCGGACTCAGCGAATTTCCAAATTAGTAATATTAATTTTGACCAGATAAACCTGTAAACCAAATATCATCACATGAAACCATAAATAGGGAAATACATGTCTATTCTTGTTATGATGAATAGGGAAAGAGTATGCAGGTATGCTGCCATGGGGAAAACCAAAAGTAGGTTTTTAGCTTAAACAAAAAATTATTTTGACCATATGAAGCCATGTCCTAAGTTTCATCAATATCTGTCCATTGCTAAAGGAGTTTGCCTATTCTCCATATGATTAACATGGGAAAAGAGTATGCAGGTTTGCTGCCATGATAAGCACAAAAACCAAGATTTTTTACCATAAATGGATGAATCTCAACCAAATGAAGCTGTATACCAAGTTTCATCCAAAAATATTGGTTAATAAGTGAAATATTAACACATCCTCATTCTCCATAAGATTAACATTGGAGCCCCAAAATACAATGTACTTTTTTTAGACTATTTAATATCTCGGTAACCAATGGAGATAGAACAAAGCTTCAAAACACTAAATTGTGTTTTTTTAAGCTAAATCCAATGGTCAAAATAAAAATTTAAAATTTTTTGAAATTACATATGAAAAATTCAAAAAACCCATTTTTGGGGTACAAAACCCCCCAAAACTACCCCTTCCGGTAGGTCAATATGTCTGGTTTTCGAACTAATCCGAATAAACGTAAGATTACACATCTCTACCAAATTTGGTGTCGATCGGACCTTTTTTACGAGAGTTATCGTGTCTAGGGACGCATATATACATATATAAGTAGATAGTATCATGTTACTTCTAGGACACTTTTGGAGACAATCAAAAATCAAACAAATTTCACAGTTTTTTAATACAATTATGCAATATTTTTGCCATTTTTTGGCCAATTTTCAGCTTTTGTCAAATTGTCTTAAAAAATATGCAATTTTAATGAAATTTTTAGTAAATATGCCTAAATTTTCTACAAAATAAAATTTTTTTTTAAAACAAGTAAAATTATCACATTTTATAAGTATTTTTTAAATAAAATTAATAGTCGACTTTTCATAAGGTAATTTAAAATTTTAGTAGTATTTTTCAATAAATTTGACTAAAATAGTAATAATTCATTCTAATTAATTTCAGTAATATCATTTTTGATTATATTATATTCAAGTAATTTTTCAGATACAATAATAATATAACAATTTGTTTTACTAGTAGCTACTATATCATAATCAAAATCTGCATTAATAATAATATCATTTTTTGAACTTGAAATATTTGTTGGATTTTTTGTAGTATCAATTACATAAATTGGTCTATTATCTAGAAATTCTGTTGGACTATAATACATTTTACTACTAATATAATAAACTTTTTTGTAATCTTGATACATTTCATACATAATTCTAAATTTTTCATTGTTTATATCAAAATTTTCCAATTCATCAGGGTAATAATGACCATTTAGTTTTACTCTTATATTTTTTACATACATACTATCAAATTTAGAAGTATCAAATAACTGATCATTTGTTCTTGATTTTTGAAATCCAATTATAATAAATTTTGGATTATAAATATTTCTGTAGATATTTGTTATATCAAAACTTAAATTCTTTCCTGTAATATTTTTTTGTTCAATGCATTGCCAATGATTAAAATGAAAATTTACTTTTTCCAATTTGCTTAGTTCATTAATTAATTGAATTTTACTTGTTGTTTTGTATTCAATTATAGGAACTCTAATAAAAAATTCATCAATTGTTATTTTACCTTCAGTTGGTAATGTAGCATTATCATAAGATCCATCAGCATTTTTAGTTTTCCATCTAAAAATTGCATCATTATCTTCTGATCTAATAAATGTTATATTAAAACCTCCTTTGTATATTGGAATATTTACATTTTCAAAAAATCCTAATCCAAAATGAGATAAATTACCAATTACTTCAAATTTATTATTTATTTTTAAAATTTGATTCAAAACCATTATTTATCTGATTTATTTCTGATTTTGTATAAGTTATAGTAGCTTTAATTGTACTTAATAGACCAGGATATTCAATTTCATCAATCAATTTATTATGTTTTCTAACTTCAATTTTTGAAAATAAAAATGGAACAAAATTATCAATTAATTTTATATTAGCACCATTATCATATGCATTTCCATCAGATTTAGTCAATTTACCAGATATATAAAATTGAAATTTAGAAGTACAAAATCCATCTCCAAAATCTATATTAAATTCAGTTTTTTTATTAGGTTCATTTAAATGTAATTTAGATAATAGATAGAAATTTTTGTATTCAGCTCTTTCAATATCATTTACATATTTTTTGTAATCAGCCATTTATTAAGGATAAATTTTTTAAATCAAAAGCTTTTTTAAAACAAGTAAAATTTTTATAATTTTATGATGTCAAATTTTATAATTTTTATGTATCAATTTCATTTTTACTTTTAAAATATTCAATTTCAGTAGCATGATCAAGTATAAATTTTGCTGATATTTTTTGATGTTCTAAAATTAATTCCCAATTTAATGTAAATGCATAATCATGAATGAAATATTCAGTTAAATCTTGATATTTACAAATCAAATCAATATAATCTTTTAATTGATAATTTATGAATTCAGTAATAAAATCTATAGTTAAATTTTGATGTTGAGCAATTTTTTGCCAATTTAATTTATTTTGAAACAATCTCATCATATTAATACTCAACTCATATTTTTCAGAAATATCATCCCAATCATCTTTGTTTAATTGATTTTGGTTTCTGATAATGAATAAATCAAATGAACTGTATAGAGCCATTTATTAGGGAGAAAATTTTGTAAAACAACTTTTCTTTGAATTACAAATACAACATTTTGATTTAATTACATTTATATTTTTCAATTTTATTATCTGAATATCTTTAGAATTAGTTTTTTGTTTACATTTAAGACAATAAATCAACTCCATTTATATAAAATAATTATTGTAATTTATCTATATCATCTTTAATTAGTATTATTTCAGCATTTAATTCTTTTATGGATTCATTGACTCCATCAAATAGAAATTTTAGTTCTTTTTCTAATTTTTCTTCTAAATTTTCAACATATTTTCCAATATTAATTAAAAAGTCTGTAATTTTATTTAAATCCTTTTTAGTTTCTGAATGATCATTACCAATTTTAATAATTGAATCTAAAACTTCATCTAATTCTGATTTTATTACAACATCATATTTATTTATACTTGGTTTAACATTAACAATTCTTTTACCATTAATCTCTATATATATATGCGAAATTCCGATCAACGCACAGGCCAAACCATAGCACCTAGGAGCATGAGATTTTGCATACATATTCCTCTCATAACGTAGGCAGACAATAAGAAGCGATTTTACAAAATTCCCATTGGGCCCCGCCACACAGAAGGTCAAAGTTATCATGGAGTTCGTATAGGAAGTATAATTTGTTTTGGGTATTTGTTTACATTATCGCAGATGAGAACTATTTGAAATGACAATAGTTGTCTGCAATTTATTTAATCATAAACAGCTGTTCTGATTTAAAGTATTAAGGGAAGATTAGTAATAAATAACTAAAGGATATTGTAGACTTGAGGCGAGTGAGCGCAGCGAACGAGCTGGACCTGACGGTGAGTGAGCGTAGCGAACGAGCTCACCTGAAGTGTAAAAATTCCTCTGGTTGGCATTGCAATTTGAGTAGATCCTATGCCCTATACCGTTGCGAAGCACGGGTAAGTCATAGCTAGTACTTATATAATTTTTTGATAAACCAATAGCATTTACTAGATTTTCAGTCTTTTTTACATGACTTTTAAAACTTTTACTAAAATTATTAAAAAATATATTTAATTTAGAATTTATATAATCTTCTTTAATATTAATTGGATGTTTTTTCTGTCTTCCAAACAGATCAAATATATTTTGTGAATCCATATTTATTAAGGATTAATTTATTTATTATATTATCAATTTTTTTATTATTATTTAATTCATTTAATATAAAAATACATAAATGACCACAAATTGGTGGATCATTATAATTTTGAATTTTATTATCATTATAAAATATATTATCTTTTCCTAAATATTTAACTAATTCTATTGGTGGTTTATTAACTATATTTCCATATGAATCAAAATAATATTTAATTTTATCTTTTTTATAATAACAAACCCAATGAGTTCCAATTCCATCAAATGAATCTAAATTTATAATTCCACATTCAAATTTATTATTTTTATTAGGTAATATATCTCTCATAAATACACCTCTAAAATATTTTATATTTTTACACAATTTTTCTAATTCACCTAATGTTAGTGGTTCAAAATTTTTTTATAATTTTGTTTCATATATTTTAATGTTTTTTTTATCTAAACCAGATCCTTCTACATTTTTTAATTCATGATCTAACCAATCAACAAAATTTCTAAATTTAGGAATTATAGATTCTTTTACTACTTTTGCTCCCTTTCTAACATTTGGTGTATAATTTTTAACTATAGTAATATTATCAGCAAAATCTAAAATTTCTTTTAGTAATCCACCATTTTTTATTTCTTTTAATTGATTATATGAAAATTCAAATCTTAATCCTTTATTTAATTTTTTATGTTTATTTAGTTTATTAATTTGTCTTTTAGATAATAATATAATATCTTTTCCATTTTCATTAAATTGATCAATATTAAATTGAATTATAACTGATTTTTTTATTTTTAAATGCTAATTTTATTTTTGATTTTTGATTATCTGTCAAGTTTATATTTGTTTTTTCCATTTATTAAGAAAAAAATTTATAGTTTTTTATAATATAGATTAATATAATTAATTTTATTAAAATTTTAATCCTACTTCTAAACCCATATCAAATTTTCTTTTCATCCACATAGCACCTGATGTTGGTAATGCAATTAATCTTTCACCAATTCTATGATCATTTGATGTTACTATATCCCATGCTTTATCTTGTAAAATTTTATCAGCTATTTCATTTCTAGATTTTGTATCTTTATGATCTCTATAAAATAAATCATGTTCTTTAGTAGCTTTTTATAAATCATTTATTCCAGGATCATCTCTTTTTACTCTTTTATTTAATTTAGTTCCAGGCCCTAGATATTGATAACCAGGTACATGTAATTCAAAAGGTAAATTATTTATAACATTATTTAAAATACCTGATCCATCTTTTAATAATGGTGATGAAATATTTGCCAAAATTCTTTTTAAATACTTAATTCCTTCAGGTTTTTCAATTAATTCATCTAATTTATTTGATATAAAGTCTTTAATTGCTTTCTTTTCATTTAAAAAATTATTATTGCCAGCTTTTTCTTGTGCATATATATAATTAATAATATTATCTAATTTATTTAAATCATCTATAAATCTATATTCAATTTTATTTTCTGTATATTGTCTGATTCCTGAACCTTCAATTTCACCTTTTAATTCCCAAATATGTTTAATTAAATTAATATATTTATCACCTTTACTAGATTTTGGTTTCTTACTATTTGGATCATTATTTTTATAAATTGAATTAGTTTCCCATAAAATTTTTGAATAATTATTTAAATCATCTTGTGTATATAAATTATTATCTGGTTTCTTTTCATAAGTTAACAATCTCCATAATCCATGTGTTCCATTATATTTGTTATCATCAATTATTAAATCATCATTATCAATTACAGTTATTTTATCACCAATCATAAATGATTTTTTATGTTTATTCCAATATAAACCAAATTTATCATCTTTTGTTCTTGGTAAATATTTTTGTGCTAATGGACCAATAATTTTATCTAATGTTTGAGGTGAATTTAATTTGGGTCAATAAATGTCGATTCTTCTTGAATTATTGGTTGTCTGATTGGTCTAAATGGAGTACTTGAAGGTAAATTTAGTTCTTCAGTTTCTGGTATTGATATATTGGCAAAATTATTAACAATAGGTACCAATTCCATAAGGTTTTTATTTTCATTTAGACTTCACCAATTTATTTTCAACTTTACCAATTGCTGATGTTATAGGTTCATATGCTTTTTGTTTAATTTTTTCATAATTATCTTCAATTTTAATTTGATTTTAAATTCTTTTATTAATTTTTCTCAATATCATCTAATTTTTTAGCTTCATTAACAGATATTTTATCCATTTATTACAAAGAAAAATTTAGGTTCAAAACAAATCATGTTAACATAAACACAAATCATGTTAACATAAACACAAATCATATTAACACAAAACACAAATTATGTTAACACAAACACAAATTATGTTAACATAAAACAAATCATGTTACACAAAACACAAATCATGTTAACACAAAACACAAATCATGTTAACACAAACACAAATCATGTTAACATAAACACTAATTATGTTAAACACATTTTATTTTACTTTATTTCTGTAATTTTCATTAAATATATAAATACTAATGAAATAAATAATACTAATAAAATAAATATTCTATCAATTATTGAATCAAACATACAACAAGCCATTATCATTATTTAATATCAGAAAAATTTTTCATATATTTTCCATCATTTGATTTTTTTAATAAATTAATAGTTAAAAATCCATAGTCTTCTTTCCAACAATCATTACAAATAGTTTTAAATTTATCAAATTTCATATCTGATCCAACAAAATTATTATATATTTTTTCATATAATGTTCATTTTGTTTAAAGATGCATAACATATTTAAATTATTTCTAATTAATTGCATATCAACTTTTGAATAACATTGTGATAAATAAATACATGATATATTTTTATGTCTATTCATTATAAAATATTCTTTAATTTTATCTTGTTTTTCTAAAATACAATCATCAAAAACTACTAATGAATTTGGTTTACATTTATTTAGTGGAATCATATCATCACATGAAAAATAAGAAATTTGTTTATTAATATTTGATTCTATATTTTTAAATCTTTTTTGTAATAATTTATAAGATGGTTGTTCTAATGATTTACTAAAAATATATAAATTTGAATATGGAATTAATCTTTTGTAAATAAAATTTAATAATAATGTAGTTTTACCAGATCCACTTGTTCCTATAATTAATAATCTAATAGGTTGATCATTTTTATTATTTTTATCATATGATTCTAATTTTATATTATCTTTGTTTTCTAAAAATTTCTCCATTTAAATAAGATGAAATTATTTAAAATAATTGGTCATTCATCCAGACTAGAATTAAGATTAGAACATCCAATACATTTAGATGGAAAATATAGTATTGGTTTAAGTGGATTTTATTCAGATAATTTTATATCAAATATACCAAATGATTATAAAAACTGTTATGGATATTCTATTAAAGATGAAGATGATAAAATTATAGATCAATATTTTGATATAAATAAAGGAAATTATACAATTGAAGAAATAAAAAATATTTTTATTAATAGTTTAAAAGAATTTAAAAAGAAAATTAATAAATTTGATGAAAATGATTTTATACTGAAAAATGATGGACCATATATTATAATAAAATCTCCTGTTAAAATTATAGTAACAACAATTATAATTGATTTATTAGGATTAGATGATAAAATGATTGAACCAAATGTATTAACAAAAGGAATAAAACTACCAAAAATTAGACCTTTTGATGTTATTGAAATACATTGTAATTTAGTTGATCCTAGTTTTGAAAATCATAAAGATCATTCACATTTACATAAAGAATCAGAAATTCTATATTCATTTTATCCAAATGTTGAATATGGATAAAAAATTAGTGAAAAACCAAATGAAATTGATTATATTCCTTTAAAAAATATAAATAAAATTCAAAATATTGTAATATTTATTCAAGATAGTGATGGAAATCAAATAAATAATGAAAATATTAAAAGTATTGTATATTTAAGATTAAAACAAAATTTGTAATATAAAATTTATCTACATAAATAATAAAAACAATAATTTATTTAATTAACAATAATTTTATATTTAATAATAAATTAATTGTATTTAATAAACAAAACAAACCTTGGTTTAAAAGAAAAGATATTTGTTATATTTTAAAATATAAAAATTCTAGAAAAGTTTTAATTGATAATGTAAAAGAAAAATATATAAAACTTAAAATATATCAAGTGTAACCAACAGTTACATTTACATAATAATGATAAATTAATTTACATAAAAATTATAGGTGTCACAAATTATGACACCCTAGAAATTGATGTACAAACATGTTTTTCAGATGCCCTAAAACAGGGTGTCAATAAAATAGATAATAAAACAATGTTTATTAATGAATCTGGTTTATATTTATTAATTTTAAAATAAAAAAAGTAGAAAACAATAAGGATAGATTACAATTTATAGATATTTTTAGAGGGGACAATTTGTCCCCCCTATCATATAATGAAAAACATACAAAACTTATTAAAATTAGGTAGGACCCAAAATGGGTCCCATATAAATTAGAATATTTATTTTAAAATTTTTTAAAGGAGGTAACCTTATTATACAATAAAAACTTAAGGGTAACAAAATGTTACCCTTCTTAAACATTCAAAAATATTCATAAATATAATAAATTATATACAAATTTGAGACCCGTCTTAAAGACGGGTCTTACTTATAATGATAATAAAGTAAAATTTATATATATTTTTATGTTAGATATTCAATAAATTATTGAATATATTTAAATTTATTAAAGAAAATATTTAAAAATATACATAAAATTATAGTATAAATTCAATATCATATGGTTATAAATTATTAATATATTTTGATCATTTTCTTTAACATAATTTTTTATTATATTTATAAATGGTTCTATTATAAAATTAAACTTATAATGATATACAAAATAATTTTTATATTTAAAAAGATATATTAAAAATTTATTTGATATTTTAGTTTTAAATAAATATAATTTTATATCAAAATCATTATTTATTAATTCTTTTGGAACAATTAAAATTTCCATTTATTTATAATTATTTTTATACCCCCAAGGTAATGTATCAATTTTATTTTCACAAATAAATCTTTTGTCATCTCTATTACTTAAAGCTAATTTATTTATTGTAATTGTATATAGTTCATGTTTAAAATTTCTAATACAAGTCATTTCTCTATATTGTTCTTGATCATCAAATAAACATTTCTTAAAATCATCCATATGTAATGTTTTATCAACAACACTTTTCTTAATACCTTTACATTTTACAGGATTTTTATTATTAAATTCATAACTATATAATTTTGATCTTAAACCACAATATTCTTCTAATATTTCACCATTTAACTTATCTTTAAATTTACCAATTATTTTTTTATTCTTTTCACTATAGCATTCATGTTCTTTCTTATAATCACTTGTATCAAATTCGTTAATATTTTCTTTAATAATTTTATATGGATCCTTTTTAAATTCTATAAAATAACTGTCTGTATCCATATATAATAACCTTATATTTGGATCAAACTTCTTTAATTTTTCATAATAAAATTGATACATATGTAATTTTGATAAATCAAGTACTGAAAATCCTATATAGATTGGTTTATCAAACTTAACCTTTTCTTTTATCATATGTGAAGCAATACAGTCTTTATCAAATATACTAAATGTTTTAAAATTAGGTTTTTTTGCTTGTTTTAATGAAAACTTTTCATCACCTAATTTAATATCACATCTATTTCTAACATTTTCCATAGTTTTTCCAAAAACACTATTATTCATCAATTTAAAAAAGTCTTTTTCAAAATCTGATGTTGATTTGGATCTTAATTTGGTATTTAATTCAATATATTTTTTCATATAATCATCTTGATCAAATGCTATAACTCTATTAACTTTCTTTAATTTTAATCCTTTTTGTAGATAATATTTTAAGTTTCTTGAATGAATAACATAATCTTTTTTATCAAATAATGTTGTGCAAAGCTTATTATTATAATGTTCAGGTGCTAATGGTAAATCTTTATGGTCATCATGTAATTCAATAGGATATTCTAAATCAACATCTAATATATATATCCATATTCAGCATTTTCATCTAATTCTAATATTGTTTCTTCCCATTCATTTAATGTATATGTATTAGGATTCATCCATGTTATATCTTTATAAGGTAATTTTTGACTTAAAGCCCATCCATATAGATTATTTGCATCTATATACAGGGTGTTCGGAAAAAACGTTTCAGGAATTCAGGAGGTTATTGTCCACATCAAAATAAGCAAAAAAGTTCCTGTAAACATATGTCCTAAAATGCTTCGTTAACCCGCTAGCCGCCATTTTGTTTTTTACACTAAATAATTTTTATTTCCGTAATGGATCATTGTATCAAGTTACTATTTGGCATGAACCTTCATCATAGCAATACCCATTTTCAAGAAAAAAGTTATTTTTTTCCAATGTGTATTTTCAAAATGGCGGCCATTTTAAAATTTTAAACTAAAATATCTCAAAACCGGCAAATTTTATGAAAATTTTAAAAGACACAAAAAATTTGACGAATTCAATTATCTAACCAATGGTACCAAGTTTGTAAGGATCTGACAACAAATAACGGAGTTATTGAGATTTTTCAATTAAAATTACCTTAATTTGCATTAATTACATTGCAAAATCAATGTTTTTATGCAGAAAAATCTCAATAACTCCATTATTTGTTGTCACATCCTTACAAACTTGGTACCATTGGTTAGATAATTAAATTCGTCAACTTTTTTGTGTCTGATAAAATTTTCATAAAATTTGCCGGTTTTGAGATATTTTAGTTTAAAATTTTAAAATGGCCGCCATTTTGAAAATACACATTGGAAAAAAATAATTTTTTTCTTGAAAATGGGTATTGTTATGATGAAGGTGCATGCCAAATATTAATTTAATACAATGATTCATTACGGAAATACAAATTATTTAGTGTAAAATACAAAATGGCGGCTAGCGGGTTAACGAAGCATTTTAGGACATATGTTTATAAGAACTTTTTTGCTTATATTGATGTGGGCAATAACCTCCTGAATTCCTGAAACTTTTTTTCCGAACACCCTGTATAACATATAATTTTCAGGTTTTGTTTTATCATAATTTTTTGTATATTTATTGTTTGCTTTACAATATCTAGTTATACATTGTGAAATACCACCTCTAATACCTTTTTCAATCATTAAATACATATTATAATCACTTATTAATTCTAGTTCAATTTTTGTTAATTTTAACATAGAATCCCAAGCTAATGATGGTGATGTTAGATAATGTGCTGGATCTAATTGATAATTTTTCAAACAAACAGATCTAAAATTTTCAAATATATCAGCTAATAATAATACATCCTGAATATTATATAAATCTGAATAATTACCTAATGTTTTTACTTTTAATTTATTCCAAACTTTTATATAATGTTTATAATCATCATCACTTATATTTTCATTAGTTAAACAACTATAAAATTGATCTTTTTCTAATATTTTATCATAGTTTAATTTTTCAACATTATCAATAAATTCATATGGAAATACACCTTTAGAAGTTAATATTTTTAAAGTTTCATTATCATATTCAATTATATCATTTTCTTTTATAAATTTATTTATATGCTTAAATTCTTTAAGATTTTTAGCTAATTTTTCAATTGATGTAGCCATAAATCTAAATGTATCTACAAATGAGAATTTTATAAATTTTCTAGGTTTAAAATATAGTTCACCTTCAAATTCATAACCATAACCAGAATTTACTGAATAGTTTATATATTTTTCATCTGTATTAGCTAACAAATCAATTTTACCATATTTTTTAGCTAATTCTTTTATAAACAAATGTGTATCATAATTTGAACTATTATGACAGAATATAGGAATATTTTGAGGAAATTTTAGATTTAAATTACAATTTAAATGTGCAGCACCTCTAAATTTTCCTGTTAAATGACAATGATCTCTTACTTTTATTCTTTTATCATTATCAAAACCACTATTTTCACAAATATGACAAATATTAAATTTGTTTTCTGATAATTAATTTCTTCTTCATTAGTTAAATTCATAGGCTTTTTATTTTTTGAATTATATTTTTTAGCTATATATTTTGAAATTTCATCTAAATATTCAAATAATTTATTTGGTACATTTATTAATTCCTCTTCATTTTTTGCTCTATAACAAATAGGTTTATACATTTTATTAGTTACTCTAGATACTAAATAGATTGTAAATCCATATGGTTTATGTTTTTGAATTTTATTTGTATATGAGCAATTTGGATTATTTTTACAATTATCAATCTTTTCTAATATACTTTCAAAATCCATATAAATTACATATGGATGTTCAAACTTTTTATAATAATTTTTAAAACTTACAGTTTGACCTTTAAATGGCATTATAGGTCTACAAGGTTCTAATGATTTACATATCTCTAAATGATTATTCAAGTCTTTATTTTTGTAGAAATGAGTCAAACATCTTCTACAAATATATTTTTTATTTTTATTTTTTTGTGTTAATTGCTTAGATACTAACTTACTTAAATCAGTAATCAATATATAATGAGAATTATTACCAATTTTATAATATAATAAATCAATTTCTAGTTTTGAATTATAATGTTCAGATATTTGTAATGGCACTATTTTTTCATCTTCATCAATTCTATAAATATTTATTGACATTGATGGATAGTTATATTTAGAATCAAATGATCTTTTTCAAATAATTTAATATCTTTCAATGATATTGGATAATCAAAACCTTTAAAAATATCATCATTTATATATTTTTGATATTGTTTAACTCTTTCAGCATGTTCGTTTGGTTTATCAATAGCACATCTAATTGCATAAATAAAACAATATTCATCTTTATTTTTAAAATTTACACAACATTTTTTATTCTTAATTTCATTTGGTAATTCTATATATGATCCAGCATTTAATGAATTATTTTTAGATAATTTTAGATTTAGTTCAACACATCTTTTTAATGACCAGCCAGAGCCTTTTGATGGTTGATTTAGTTGTTCTCTAACTATTAATTTCTTAAATTGATCATCAATAAAATCATCTATATTTAAAATATCTGAACTTTTTATGCAAAAATACATATTACTATTTTGAATTTCACCATTTATTAATTTTCTTTCATATTCACATTCTAAAACCATCTGTCCTTTAATATTTTTAAATTTTTGTTTTTCTATCAATTTTTTTATTTCATTTCTTTGAGTTTCTAAATAATCATTAATATCTAAATCATCATTTGAATTTGTTAAAATATAATCTTGAAAATATCCTTTTAATGACGAAGCTTCTTGAATATTTATTATATTTTCTTTTGGAATTGGTCTATTTTTAAAATAATCATTTAATAATCCAATCAATTCTTTTCTAGTTTTATTAACAATTTTAATACTATTTTTAATTGCTAAATTTTGAATATATTTAAATGATCTATATTCTAAATTATTTGGATTTTCTTTAATTTTGTTTAATCTTTTAATTAGTTCATCTCTAGATAATTTTTCATAATTTCTGACAGATAATTTTTTTGCAATTTCATTTAATTTTACTATATTAAATAATGAATAATTTGTAAGATCAAATGTTTCTTTAATATTTGTTAATTCATCTAAAGTTTTATTTTTCTAATTATATATATTATTATTTTTACACCAATGTTTTAATTCAAATATTTTATTATCATATTTTTGTTTATTTAGTAAATGTTTAGTTGAATTATAATGTCTATCATAATTTTTATATAATATATTCTTATTACAATAAGGACAATTAATATTTTTATTTGTTCGTTCCATTTATTAGGGGTGAAATTCTTTATTTATTAAAAATAATTTTTACTTAGAAATAAAACTCTTAAAAATATAAGAAGTATTTCCACTTTTTACTAGGTAATTTATAGTTTAAATCATATTTTTTAAATAAAATTTGAATTTTTTTAAAACAAGTAAAATTTTGTCTTCATTTTTTTATCATATTTTTAAATTTTCTAGTTTTGTTATATTTTTGTCATGAATTTTAGTTTCTAAATGTCTTAAATAATTATTAGTCCATTTAATATTTCTTCCACATTCACAAAATTGTGGTTTTAAAAACATTTCTCTAATACATTGTATACAAATTGTATTTTTTCTATCTTTACTATAATGATAATTATTAAAATTTGAAATATCTTTAATTTCTTTACATTTATGACATTGTTTTTCATTTAATTCAATAACTTTAATACTATCATATAATTTTTTATAATACACATCCTTACATTCTTTACAATAATAATATAACCCATCTTTAGTATTTTTGTCTTTATAAAATTTAGATATATCTTTATATAATTTACACCTTAAACATATCTTTTCCATTTATATAAAATAAAATTTACAAATTGGTTTTTTTCAATTCATATTCATAAAAATTTCCAATAATATCTTCATTATTTTGATCTTTTATACTATAAGTAACTGGATTTGTATTATTAATTTTAGAAATTATAAATATTTCTCTAGACCAATTATTTTTATATTTATTAGAAAATGTTGATTTTTTATTTCCAATTCTAACTCTATCATTTATTTTAAATTTTGATTTGGTTATTATTTTTGGTGGTTTATATTTAAAAATAGTATCTAATAAATCCTTTTCATTATTTTTATTTACTTCAATTGGTTTCATTTTAATTGTTGAATGATATGAGTTATTATATTCTTTAACAATTTTTGGTAAAATATTTATCCATCTATAATTTTTATTAATTTCAAACTGTATTTTCATTTTTTTCATTTTGTGTTCTATTATACCTTTCTATTATACTTGATTTTTCTTCATTTTCTGTATGAAACAATTTAATATTATATTTATTTAATATTTCTTTAAATTCTTTATTGATAAATTCTAATCCTTTATCTGTATGTAAAAGATTAGGTGATTTATGATTAATTTTAATTGCATCCTTAATTATTTCTTCAAATGCTCTAGAAACTGTTCCATCTTTTTTCTTTAATGGTTTTGACCAAACATATTTTGAGAAAGTATCTATCACATTTAACATATATTTATAACCATCATTTTCTTTTTCATAATTTTTCATTATAATTAAATCTGCTGCCCATAAATCATCAATACCTAATGTAATTATTTTTCTTTTTAGAAATTTCTTTCTAATTGGAGCATGAATTTCATTTGCTTCAATTATTTGTTCATTTTTAGTTAATTCTTTTTTAATTATAGGTTTAACTTCTTTTTTCAAAATTTTACTTTTATTTGTTCTACAAATTGAACATTTAGTAGCAATTCTATATAATCCATTTTTCATTTCAACGATTTGTGGATTAATATTTTTAGTTTTTTTCTTACATTTGTGACAATGAATTGGTTCATTCATTTATGTATAATTTTTTTTAAATAAATGGATATGTATTATAGATGTCATAATCAAACTAATTTTACTATTATTGGAAATTGTGTAGGATGTAATATATGTAAAAGAATTATTTATGAAAAAAAGATTAAGAGAAAAAGTAATAAGAATAAACATCTTAAACATATTTTAAGAGAATTTAACCATTTTCAACCATATAAAGCACAACAATTAATTAATGAATTATATATTTTATGTATTTACAATCATTTTGAAATAACACCTAAGAATATAAAATTATTTTTAAAACAAAGGAATTGTACAAATTGGATATTTTACTATCAATTTTTAAACAAAATATACAATATTGATTTTGAATTGAATAATGAAGATAAAGAAAAAATTACACTATTTTTTAATAAATATTTATGTTTTAAGAAAAGTAATATATCATACAAAAAATTATTACCTATGATTTTTAAATACTTAAATATGGATTTTTGTATAAAACCTAATTATGATAATGACTTTTTAACATATCTATCACAAACAAGTTTGTGATATTTTTTCCTATATAAATGGATCTGCTAGAAGAAATTAATAATGTTGGAGAATTAAGATTTAAAGAATATAAACCATTAAAAAGTTTAAATTTAAATAAAAAATATAAAATTGAAAAATTTGAAAGAATTAAAGATAAATATGGATATACAATTATTGTTGAATTAGAAAAATGTAAAGTACATTTACCAAAAAGATTTACTAATGTAATTGATGATAAATCAATTAAAGAATTAAATAAAAAAGATTTACATTTAATTGTCACTGATATTAAGACTTTTGATGATAAAGAAACTGCTTTAGTTAAATTTGAATAATTATTACAATATTATTGATACTAAACCTTAATTTTACTTGTTTTAAAAAATTCAAATTTTATTGAAAAAATACTATTAAAATTTTAAATTACCTTATGAAAAGTCGACTATTAATTTTATTTAAAAAATACTTATAAAATGTGA
Organism: Neoaliturus tenellus; assembly: GCA_030545055.2. NCBI lineage: Eukaryota > Metazoa > Arthropoda > Insecta > Hemiptera > Cicadellidae > Neoaliturus > Neoaliturus tenellus. Next base: position 21,103,861 of record CM061534.1, read on the forward strand.
TAATTTTACTTGTTTTTAAAAAAATTTTATTTTGTAGAAAATTTAGGCATATTTGTTAAAAATTTCATTAAAATTGCATATTTTTTAAGACAATTTGACAAAAGCTGAATACCCCCGTCGCAGCAGACCTGCGTACTCAGCGAATTTCCAATGGAATTTAAGATTATTTACTTTCCCCATAAAAACACCATAGGATCGAGTATGTAGGTTTGCTGCCATTGGGTGTTGTTAGAAAATCTAAGGTAATCAATAATTGGTGAATGTAAACACAAAATTGTATCAAACTCTGGCAGTTTTTTATTTTCCCCATAAACCCCATGGGGGTGAGTATGTAGGTTTGCCGCCATATGGGTTTTGTAAGCAAGTATAAGTTAAACCTTATATAGATAATGTACATACCAAATTTGATTAGGTTATGTTAATAAATAAGCAAGATATAGGGTTTTCTTGATTTCCCATAAGAATAACATGGAAAACACATTTTTTGATTTGCCCCGTAACCAGTTATGCTATGATAAAAATTCAAAATACCAAATTGTTTGTTTTTTTAAGCTCTTTTAAATGGTTTCAGTTAAAATTAATGAATTTTAAAAATTAAGGTCCAAAAATGCCAAAAACCCATTTTTGACCCCTTTGAAACCCCATAAACCCCCGTTCCCATAACCCGAGAATGCTGGTTCGCGAACTCATGAAAATAGATCTGGTCTTACACCTCCATACCAAATTTCATCAAAATCGGAGGTCACCTTCAAAAGTTATCAGTACCACGGACACATAGATAGATAGATAGATAGATATATAGATATATATATATATATACATATATATGAAAATGAACGAATGGTGTTTTTAGCTTCTGGGGACCTCAAAATGAAAAAGTAAAGTGGTCCCGGGCTTAGGTCTTACCATGGCTACTACCGTAATAGCGTATTCCCTATAGGGAAATTCGCTAAAATTGGCCAAAAAATGGCAAAAATATTGCATAATTGTATTAAAAAACTGTGTAATTTGTTTGATTTTTGATTGTCTCCAAAAGTGTCCTAGAAGTAACATGATACTATCTACTTATATATATGTATATATATATATATATATATATATATATATATATATATATATAAATTTTAATGACTATTATTTTTGGTCTCTGGGCACCTAAAAACGAAAAATCAACATGGTCCCGGGCTTAGGTCTTACCATGAGACCTACGGTAATAGCTTATTCCCTATGGGAAATTCGCTAAAACATTTCTTGGGTATTGTTAACATTTTTTTAAATTTAATCTTTTTGAACAGAACCACCCAAACAGAAATTGTTTGGTTTAAAAACTTAATTTTTTAACATCCTAGAATTTTTTTTTTCTGAAATAAATAACACAAATACCATGCTAATTTACAAACATTTCGTCTTCTTAATTTATGTTCCATTATGCACTAGTTTAGGTAGTTCTCGAAGTGTCCAATTACCAATGGTGGCGCAGGTAAACTGATCACATGTATGTCTGTATAGCGCATGCAAATCATGAACGACAGTCCGCCTCACATCTGTGTAGCACTAGTTGCACACGGTTAGGCTGACGGCGCCACGAAAAAACCTTCAATTTATTTATCAAGATTATAAAAATCTTATCTCTATCTCTCGGCAGAAAGTTGGTGCGAGGTTTATGAAAGTACTGATATTGATGAAAAGTGTGTTAAGTTCATGGGAATTTTAAAATACTATTTCGAGACAGCTTTCCCAATCAATAAAATAATAATAATAATAATAAAAATAATAATAAATAAAAAACAATAATAAATAAATAAAATAACAATAATAATGTTAGAAAAAATCTAACTCAGAAATGGATCTCACCAGATCTAAAAATGCAAAATGATAGTTCTTAAAATCTTTCCCCAAATCTGAATCTCTGTATAAACATATAGAAAATGAAATTAACCAATACAAGCTAAAACTAAATGAAGCAAAAAGTCTTTTCATGATAATACCATCCTAAACTCTGAAAACCGCAGTAAAGCAATTTGGAATATTGTAAATGAAGCTTTAATTATTGTCCACAGCTTTAAAGCAAACCAAGCCTCAAATAAAAATCTTCATCTGGAAATTAATGGTAAGATAAAAACGTTGAGGGGAATTAAGTGCGCACCATTTCAATAAAATGTTTTGAAAAGTTCAATGAGAATATTGTGTTATTATTCGACAAACATGTTCCTCTGGTAACTCGAAAATTCTCAAAAAAAAAAAAAAAAAAAAAAAAAAAAAAAAAAAAAAAAACAGCCCCCTGGCTTACGCCTAATATTCAAAGACTTCAAAATTTGAGAGATACTGCTTTTAGAAAGGCCAAACGAACAAAAATTCTTGATGACTGGAATACATACAAAACATATCGTAATCAAACCCAACAAGAAATAAGAAATTCCAAAGTCAGACATTATTAGGCCTACAATTCTTTCAACGAGCAAAAGTCAGGCCCTGAGATGTGGAAAACTATTAAACAACTTGGTGTTTGTGAGGTTCAGAGTAAACATTCAATCAATTTAAACCCTAATGACATTAATAACTTTTTCCTTAATATACCTGTTGATTATTCTCGAGCTCGTGACTATGCTGACTTCTTAAGTAATATCAACCATGAAAATGATTTTATACCATTTACTTTCTATTTTGAATGTGTTTCAGAAAACGATGTTCGTAAATCCATTTTATCTATTAAGAGTAATGCTGTTGGCGATGATAATATTCCTATTAAATTTATCAAAGGAACTTGGTGTTGGTAAGGTCCAGAGTAAACATTCAATCAATTTAAACCCTAATGACATTAATAACTTTTTCCTTAATATAAATGTTGATTATTCTCGAGCTCGTGACTATGCTGACTTCTTAAGTAATATCAACCACGAAAATGATTTTATACCATTTACTTTCTATTTTGAACGTGTTTCAGAAAACGATGTTCGTAAATCCATTTTATCTATTAAGAGTAATGCTGTTGGCGATGATAATATTCCTATTAAATTTATCAAAGAAACTCTACCAATCACATTACCTATTATTACAATATTATTCAATAAATCCTTAGCTCAGTCAACATTTCCATCTCAATGGAAAATGGCTGTTGTTCGATCCCTACCTAAAGTTGAATCACCTTGAAGTCCCCTTCTGACTATAGACCAATAAGTATTCTTACTGCTTTGTCCAAATGTCTTGAAAAAATTGTTCATGAACAAGTTTGTTCGTTTTAGAAAACACAAAAGCCTTATATAATTTTCAATCGGGATTCCGAAAATATCATAGTACTACTTCACATTTACGGCTTTACTTCACATTTCGGACGAAATAAGACTTGCTATGGACAACCGTCAACTAACTTCACTTACACTATTTGACTTTTCTAAAGCTTTTGACTGTGTGTATCACCCTTTACTTTTGATAAAACTAAAATCACTAGGTATGTCTGATGGTACTGTTGACTGGTTCAGATCGTACTTAGGTGATAGAGGGCAATACGTTAAATTTGACAATACTTCTTAAACGTATGTAGAGGAGTACCCCAAGGTTCTGTTCTTGGTCCTTTACTGTTTAGTATTTACATCAATAATGTATGTTCTGAAATAACTAAATCTAAATATCATTTGCATGCCGACGACTTACAAATATACTCTCACTTTGACAAAACTACTATGTATCATGCTATTGATCGTATTAACATTGACATTGAATCAATTACATCTTGGTCTGTACGCCATGGATTGAAGCTAAATGCTGACAAAACTAAAACCATTATTATTGGTTCTAGTAGACTTATGACTAGTGTTGATTTTAATATGCTGCCAAAGCTGAAATTAAATAATTCACCTCTCGATTACTGTGACAAAATAAAAAATCTTGGAATAATAATAAATAAAACACTGGGTTAGTCTGACCAAATCAACCACATTTGCAAAAAGGTATTTGCAGGAATTCACTGCTTGAAGGAAATTTGCTTTATATTTTCCATTAGATATCAAAATTACTTTAGTTAGGACTTTAATATTCCCTTATTTTGATTATTGTGACGCAGTTTATAATGATTTACCTTTAGAACTGTCAAATAAATTACAAAGCGCGCAAAATTATTGCATTCGATTCATTTTTAATTTGAGGTGGGATGATCATGTTACCGAATATTATGAAGCACTATTACAGATGAAATTAAAAGAACTCAGAAAATATCATATTTTAATGATTCTCTACGACCTACTATCAAATGGTCAACCAAGCTATCTGGCAAATAAATTTAATTTTACAGGCAATATAAGTATGAGAGAAACTCGCCATGGTGGCCTCTTACTCAATATACCTGCACATAGATCATAATTTTACAACAAATCATTCGTTTTAACGGCATCTCGGTTGTGGAATGGTTTGCCAGCTGATATAAGAAATATTGACAGTCGTGCTCGTTTTGGGGCATCGTTGAAGTGGTTGCTTTCGGTTGATTCGTGGGGGATATAACAAAACTAAAATTACACATAAACTATTTAATATACTTTCAAACTAAAATTATTCCTGAAATAAATTGTTTAGCATGTATAAAATTGTATTTAAAAATTAAAGTTTGAAATGGTATTGTTTAAAACAAAATTTTGTTGTATTTTTGTCAACAATTTCCTTAGTCTTATTATGTCTTTTATATTTTAATATTTCTTTTGATTATTTTTTACTTAAATTACCAAATTCTTGTATTATAAACTGAGGTTAAGTGGTAGAGAGGACTATTTAGTCCTAACTTTGTCTAAAAAAAATAAAGCATTTGTTATTTGTTAAAATATTTTACCGATGCAGCACCCATCCCAGTCTCTGATGGTGGCCCCTCCCAATGCTGTTTTTCTCACACGACTCCCGTTGCTCGTAGCATCTTTCGAATGGGGGGCACAGGGATTCAGGGTGAAGGAGTGTACAGTATTAATGGGCTTATGTTGTATTGAACTATTTTATTTTCTCTAGTTACAAACTCATCATGAACATGTTTAAGGTTAAAACTATTTTTACCGCATTCGGTAGTATAAAAGTACAATAATTTTTCCCCCACAAAATAGACTGCTGTATTTTAATACAGGGTATATTTAGTGGTAAATTACTGATTTGACAAGGCCTAAAAGTTTGGCCAAGATTAGGAAATATTTTATTAGAAAACCCAAACGTGTAAATTCACACTACAGCTTGAGAAAAATACAGTAACACTGTAAGGAGGTGATAAATTTGAAACTTATTTTTGGGGACAACATAACCATTTTGATTTTTAGGGGCCTTTGCTTCCACAAGCCACTAGTAACATTAAAGTAACATTTAATATCCTTAGATTTTGCACCATCTGTTTTGAAAAATTTGAGCCGTATCCGTCGAGTATCGCCGGGGAACGACTCGTATTCATTAAATTTAGAAAACTTTTCTACATTAAGAATTGCTTTAGATGCTTAGCAGAATTTACGTTCTGAACCACTTCTATAGAATTTGCATGCGTAGGTTGTTAAATTTTCCATTTAAGTTTCCACTATAAAAAGTGAAGGGCTTTATTATAAAAACTCAAAAAAAATATTAAAAACTTTAAATTCAAATTTTTGAGATTTTAAAAGTTGAAACAAAATGTATTTCCACACTTAAAAGGAATTCTTAAAGATGATGTTTAACAAACTCTCCTAATAGGAAAAACACAAATTATGTATAATATGCTTGGTGTGCCCTAAGCCCGGAATAATGTTACTTTTAGTCATTGGGGTCTCCCGAAGACAAAACACGTTTGTTTAGTTGCCCCTTCAATCTACTTCATACACAAAGTTCAACATCATTGTGTAGTGCAAAATAAAATTATTTAAAGTTAAAGGTGCTTCATGCCGTGTGTACACAAAGTAATGGAATGGCTTTAAAACTCAATATCACATTAGTGGTTGCATCTACATTATGTACAAAAGAAAGGCAGTTTTCACAAGTTGTTGTACTAGGCCTACTCATTACAGTTTGATCCTGCTTGGCTTGCCTTTCATAATTAACAAGATCAATATCTCCTGATCATAGAACGCTATATATACAACGGTGTAGAGTTCTATACTTCTGTATTAGTTTTGTGTATAGTTATAATGTTTTTTATTTATTTTGTTTAGTTCAAATTCGTTAGGAGCTTATTAGACTCCATTGTAATTAAAACTTTCAACGTCCATGAGTGTCATCACGCGAACTAAACATAACTCTTTGATTTTTTTAAAGTCAGTTCAAAAATATCTTTATGATTTTATTTGCTGAGATATTTAAACACAAAGAGAGTAAGCTAGAATAAAAATATTTGCGTTTGAAAATGTTAATCAGAGTCGATATATAAAAATGTTGGAACGCCTTGAATAATATCGATCCGTTATCGTGTTCAAATATTTAGCAGAAGAGGAGAGTGGCGAAAGCAGTAAGTCTGATGATATTAAAATATTATAATTATTTTCTTAAGGTTTTAAATTAAGTATTAATAAAATGAGTAGGAAAACTGCATTTTTTCCAAGCGATCGCTTGGAACGGCTAAAAACTCTATGACAGAAAAAAATTACTATCTGTAAGGTTCATGAAAAATAAGGATATCCTTATATACAGATAGAACAGTGCTACGCACTGAAACAGCAATAGTCCATTGGACTGTCTGCTGGCTTGGCAAACTACCTATCCTTATAACTTATAATACAAAACAAACACTGTAAAAACATAATAAATTAATAATCTGAATTTTTTTTATTTACCAAGATTTAATTGTGAAATGGATATTTTAAAATTTAAGTTGACGTATAACCATTGACTATGTACACTAACTGAATAGACCTATCATACAATGCATTTAGATTAAGGGTGCGCTCTACCTCGGCGTCAAAATCGTCGAGCGAGACTGTTAACTGCCGCTATACGCGGAAACTCACATTTTGGAAAACATATGACGGGTGATTTTAAATTTTGTTACTTTAATGCTTTTTTGGTTTCAGTGCGAAATCGATCGGTGGTCTAATAACGATGTTTTTTAAATTGCAGACCTTTCGCATCTCCCTTCTTGCATCGTTATCTATAAACTTTTTACCAATCTTATTGCAGATTCTTGTTCTTAAGATTATATTGTACTCGTGTATCGTCTTATGTTTTCTTAAAAATTGTTTTTAATACGTTAAAACTCGATGCAAAAACGCTTATTTCAACATTATTAGCAAGCACCCTGCTTAGTAATTTAAATTAATATTGAAATTAATATGAAATTTTAAGACGATAGCGGAGTACAAAATCATATTACGAAAAGAATTGCAAGTTTCGTGTACGCGGCGCGGCGCCAGAGTCGCTGCCATCGATGCTGTTACTATTCAGCTGAATTTACAGTGCTGCAAAAACATTTCATCACAACATAAACAAAAACCTCCATTATAAAATGTTTAATCCTTGATTGAGAAGAGTGGTACTACTGATTTGCCTATCATATCATATGACTTTGTACTTCCATGTGCGCCGCACGAGATCGCGCCACCGTCAATATGCTTCAAACACACCTATGCTATGAGGTCTACTCACGTTTACTGTACATAGTCAATGGTATAAACTGTAGCACCCAAAGAAAGTTTAACAATGTGAAATTCTTTTACTTTAAGAAAACGTATAGTTTTTTTTCACCTTCACCTCTTTTTATTTAGTTACCGTAATGAAAAAGCTATCATCATATTTTAGTTATGTGTATTTAAATTCCATAAGCGTACAAACGTTTTAGTAAAAAAATACTGCATATATTTATCAATTCGCTATGCATGAATAATAAATGGGTTTTAGTAAGCGAAACAAAATATAAATTTATTAATAAAGATACCAAGGAATTAATATGCTCCCATAAATCTTGCATAAACAAAGTACGGAAAATACGGAAAGTTCTTCAGTAAATAAAAGAACTTTTACTGGTTAATATTAGTGACAACTAAGTAGTAGTCAATTTCATTTCTAAAATTTCGGATATAGCTGAAAAATATCCATTAATAAAACTTGTATCTCGAATGAAAAACAATTCGTGAAAGGAACAATGGATTCAGTGGTGGATTTACCACTAGGCCGACTAGGCCCTGGCCTAGGGCCGCGGGCTGCAGGGGGGCCGCACGGAGGTCCAAATATATATATATATTTTTAAGAATGTACTTGCACTGTAAAAATGAACATAAGATTTGACCCTGATTTTTTTTTAGCAGACAGTTGTAGTTGAAAAACGTAAATTCACAACACAACAGAGAGACTTTGGTGAAGTCATTGAGGCGTCTGCCGTGTTTCCCATGTCATTTTCGGGTGATCATGAACCTGTAGGTTACGTCACATTCATATTGGTGGCAACACTGGGTGACGGCACGAGGGCGCGCGGCGGCAACTTTGGGCTCTTTTTATTAAAACTAACTAAAGTCACTTCTAGCTCTCGGTGTCAAAAAGTGCTCCGCTTTCCCATTGATATTTTTTGGTTGCCAGTTTGCTATTGGTGAGACGCTGTCAAAACGCAAAATCTAGACGACATTAAAATTAATGTTAGTTTAATTTAAAGATTTTCTAAAACCATTACCATTTTGTGAAAGTATAAAAATTCTGAAAGCAACACATTTGTAGCATTATAGTAATATTAACAAAGTAATTCAGATAAATAGGACCCCATCGCACCTAAAATATTGAATACAGTTTGGTAAAATTGAGTACGGATAGCCATCTTGACTATTTTGATAGCCTCCCACCAACAGTAATTTGACCAATTTAACGGACATAACATCCCTAAAATACAGCGGCACGCTTTTCACAAACGTTTGAATAGAGATTAGTGACTCCAGTTATAGCATAGATCCATTTACTATAAATATAGTCAATGATAAAGCATATCATTGCCCCTTCCCCACCGCCATTTAACAGCTGGATAATCCAGCATCTTTTCAAGACGAGCTCGTTCTCAGAGATCAGAGTGTACACATACAATTACATTTTACTCGTACCAGAGGAAAAAAAAAATTAAGGATGATTTTAGCCAATTTTTAGCTTAATTTGATTATTTTAGTGTCATACTTTGGTCAGTGATGAGGGGGGGGGGGGGTCCCACAGAAAAGTTGGCCTAGAGCCCCAACCTTCGTAAATCCGCCACTGAATGGATTACTCCTAGTTTCTACAAAGCAGCTTCTGGACTGCTGGTTAAGTCTGCAGTTCCACTGCAGTTCATTTGTAAACAAATATTGCAATGAATTGCTACTTTGCAAAACATGTGGCATTTGAGTCATGTTTACCAACAGTCTCATTTTTGCCCAAAAACATTTGTGAATTTTTATTTTTCTATTTTTATTTTTAAAGAATATTAGTCATAAAATATAGTTTAGTTTTGAAACTTAAAAAATCACGAGCCCCCGGAAAAGCGTTAAATGGTGTAGTAGTGCATTTCTGTTGATAACAAATAGAATTTGAGTATTTTATTTTGTAACAGTGGTACTCCTCTCTATGAGGGAGGTTAGAGGAAGGTTAAGGGTGGAGAATTTCATATTATGAATTATTGAGGATGGTTTAAGAGAGTTTCTTTTTCTCTAAACTTGTTGTTGGAGTGAAGTTTCTCTTTCTTAAGAGAGTGGTTGGAGACTGGTTCGAGGTGAGGAAGGTTCGAGGGAGGTTTGTGAATTCCCTATAAATTCTTAAAGAAAAAGATTTTTTTTAGCGAATTTCCCTATAGGGAATACGCTATTACGGTAGTAGCCATGGTAATACTTTCATATATATATATATATATATATATATATATATATATATATATATATATATATATATATATGTGTGTGTGTGTGTGTGTGTGTGTGTGTGTGTGTGTGTGTGTGTGTGTGTGTGTGTGTGTGTGTGGCCGTGGTACTGATAACTTTTGACAGGGACCTCCGATTTATGAAATTTGGTATGAAGGTGTAGGACCCAGGTCTATTTTCATGAGTTCGCGAACCAGCATTATCGGGTTACGGGAACAGGGTTTTATGGGATTTCAAAAGGGTCAAAAATGGGTTTTTTTGCATTTTTGGACATAAGTTTTCAAAATTGAACAATTTTAACTGAAACTATTTAGAAGAGCTTAAAAAAACAAACAATTTAGTATTTTGAATTTTTGACATGGCTTAACGGGTTACGGGGAAAATCCAAAAATAGGCTTTCCATGTTATTCTACGGGAATTAACAAAACCCTGTATCTCACTTATTTATTGACATAACTTGATCAAATTTGGTATGTACATACACTAGGTAGGGTTTAGGCCGGTTCCTACGTGGGCGACAGATGCGATGCTACAAGAGCGACACAATTTCAAACACATGTACAGTATAAGAATTGGAGCGTTCTTAGTGGGCGACAGGAGCGACAACAATTTACAATGTATAACATTATAACGATTCAAGCGTGTCGCTGGCGTCGCTGCTGTCGCTCTCGTCGCGTCGCATCTGTCGCCCACGTAGGAACCGGCCTTAGGCTACTTATATTTACTTACAGCACCCATATGGCAGTAAACCTACTCAACCCCCAAGACCAATATGGGGTTAATGGGGAAAATGAAAAATATCAGAATTTGATGCAATTTATTTACATGCAATGGGAATAGATTTTCCTATATCTACTTGCAACACCCCCAAAACCTACATCCTCGTTCCCATGCGGTGTTAATGGGGGAAGTTAAAAAAATTGAATCCTGTTGGAAATTCGCTGAGTATGCAGGTCTGCTGCGATGGGGGTATTTTAGATTTTAGTACCTATAAAATAGATTCAAGCATGAGCGAAGCCGTGACGGACAGCAGCTAGTTAATTATCAAAACCTGAGCCGGTAGTGATCGAATGTACTAAGGCCTGAAGGGGGCGGAGCCTGTTTCGCCGTTGGTCCGTCAGAGCTCGCTGAAATCGCTATGGACTCGGACCGCTCACAGCAAATCAGGTGCGTACAGTACTACGACTACGGGTATACCGGCGCCGGCGCCGCGCCCACTTGTGACATTCCAATGTGATATGAACAAAATGAACGAATATTATAATTGTAGTTTCCTAACATATAAATAAAAACCTGTGCTAGAGAAAAAATTACGAGAAAATATTTTACGTCCATGAGTTATCCAAGTAATATTTCCTTTTTAAATTTATATTCAAGACACATATTGAGTAATTAGTAGTTTAGTAAGATTCAACAATTAAAATGTGGTTCTATATTTAGCATATGTTGTATTTCCAACTATTGCATATTTAATTAGTCATTCCTACTACTTATTGTCTCCTAGAAAACCATTTAACTAAAAATTATGTGAATGTTTTAATTAGTTTTGATTTTTTAACATATTGATTAACTAGCTGTTGCCCGTCACGGCTTCGCCCGTGTTGAATTTGTTTTTTAATCTCTTTTAATCTTGCATTGTGTTTTGTTTTAAAATTTAAAGTACCACAAATTTACTTACAAATAATGAATTGAAAATAAATTTTAATACACAAAATTAACTGTTAAACATACACGTGGCTCCAATACGTCAGGTTCATATGAAAGTGGAAACCCATAAACTAATTTGATTGTTCGATGATTTTCAACGTGAAACATTAACGTGCGATCTTTCTTAAGTAATTGAATTTTTTTCATTTTGAGGGCATTTTACCCCAAAGCCAGCCCAAATAAAAACTAATCATTAAAACTTCAAAAAAACCTAACTGATATGTTAAAGATAATTTTTTTTTTTTGTATTTGGTTTTTCAAACAAAAATATAGGCCTACCACCCCGTGTCTGGGGGAAACGGACACTGCGCCAGCTCATCGTTATCGGTTGGGGTCATAAAAATGTCAAAATCCATCTCGCGGCGCCTGCGCCAGTTGCCAGGTAGACCCGCGTTGGGGTTGGGGGAGAGAGAGGACGACGCTGGGAGAGGGGCCGGATGGCCCAGTGTAATGCGTTTCTCAGAAGTACCCCGTGCCCGTGACTAAACAATATAGGGGAAGTTGACACGGATATGAGTCACGGAACCCGGGGGCTAAGGTTTTGTGAATATTAGAGATTTGCAAGGATATGGATCACTTCCTTTTCAGCTTTTATGCGGTTAGGTTAGGTTAGGTTAGGTTAGGTTAGGTTAGATGCTCACAAGCTGAGAAAAAAGAGGAAAAGAAACTTGCTTGCCTATCAATACATAAATCTCTCAGAGAGGCCACGACCCAATCTAGTTGCATATTTTACGGTACGGTGGGTGATTTAGTGCGTTGCCAAAAACATAATAAAAATTTTGAACATGAAACAATTGTTCATATACAAAAGATTAGTTATGTGTTATTTTATTTTCATTTCAAAGTTTTTTTAATCCACCATTGAACTTTTAATAGGCCTAGACTCGTAATTGAAAACCAAGCTCCAAGCGGCAACGTGGAATCCCAAATACAGATATTGTGCTCGACTGAGCAACGAAGCGTCGAAAATTCTTGGAACCAGATCTAGGCTGGGGGGTAGCGTTCTCCCGCCCCTCCTTCCCCTTCGACTCTCCGACCTCTCTCGAAAGCTGGCGCAGTGTCCGCACCACGAGGGTCCATAAACTTACCCTCGTCAAAGTTTTTATAGAAGTTGGCGCACTGTCCTACAGCCGTGTCTGGGAAAATTCGAAGTCGAAAGTTTGACATTTGGGCAAATGCGAGAAGCCAAGACTATCTGACTGTCAAGGTGAATCCGTTCACTCATACGACGATTTTAGTGAAATTTAATAATTATAAAGTAATAAAAAAAACTTTTAAAATACGGGGTTGATATTTTACACCATCTATCAAATTTTTAAATAGACAAATAACTAACATGTACTAAACCTCATCAATAATAAAGTTAGAACAATAATTATATACTGCGAACAAGCCAACAAAACAGGTTATGTATTCACGCAAAAGGAAAACGCTATAATTGGGTTTAAACAATTATATTCACAAAAATAATCATTAGAAAACCAAATGGTATGAGTTTTTATTCGACCAAATAATTTTTTAGGTACAGTTTATGAAAACAAAAATTTAGTTATTACCACGTTTTACAAGTGTACCGAGGGAATATTCTAAAGTAATAAATATTAGTATACAATACCTGGTGTCTTACTAGTTAGGAAGAAAATAATTACAAAAGACAAAAAATGCAAAAAGTTTAACGGTCTAACATTTAAATGAAAAGCAACAATAATAGAACTACGTTCAGGTAACAATTTAATATCTGTATATCCCCTCATTATTTTTATCTTCCATATTTAAACTCTCTATCGGTGTTTGCTTAACCTTTGAATACACGATTAGCCTACCTTAATAGTTGTAATTCATTGTCATAGATAAACGAATGTAGTTATAAAGTTTATGGTTTTCTATAATGCCTGACTTTCTATAAAAACATAATAATTAGTTTCTATTGTTTTAATCTACGCTTCTTAAACACATAGAGCTAGAAGTAAGAAGATTGAACTTGTTGAATATTTTAGAGAGATGGTGTAGTTACATAACCTAAAAATACTGAATTACTACTTGTATTTACTCATTTACAAAGCAGTTATTTAATTCTCACCAAGTCTCAGACATACGTTTAGAAGAACGAAAAATTACCTCAGCTTTTTAATTTTTAATGTTTGTCACAGCCCTAATTGATTATCATAAATATGTACATGTATGTTATAAGTTGGTTAAAAATGAACTGTGCAAAGAGGGTAAAATATTTTTCTAGTACATATATTACCCATGAACAAGTTCTTTTGCTAAAAAATTACTTTGATCCGCCTTAACATGTGAAATGAATTTGATGACTTTCCCATTGGACCTCCAAATGTTCCTTTACTAGGACAGATGATTTTGAAAAGATTTTATATTTAAGCCTACTAGTGTTCTTGTTGCTTGAAATCGTTTGGGTCTTTTAATTTTTTAGGCTTGTTTAATGCAGTGCGATAACCAAAGTATCCTCCGTGTTTTAACATAACCTCTTTGATAGGAATAAACAGGAGCTCTCGCTAGTGTTCTGTGTTTACTCTACAGTATCAGGTTAACCGAGCCTTGCTCGTTGGTTTTAATTCGCTTTTGTTATAATGTCAGTGTCATGGTAATCAAACTATTAAATTTACATCAGACTCTTCCCAGTTAACAGCTGTTTAAAAAAAAGCTCCTAAAAATGCATGTTCCTTTATTTTTGTTTACTTTTAGTTGTTATTTCGTTACCAAAATAGCAACCCATAAGACAATGTTAAAAATTACGATTTTAAAACTTAATTTTAGAGAAAATTCGATTTTTTCTGGGGTTGAGGCTGTTTCTAAACTCATTTTTGGGCCAAAACACTCTTAAATGCAAAGTTTAGGCAAAATCTACCCGCTAGACTTCGAGATCTTGGAACACATATCCCTTCAGACAGTGCTCGTATTATAGTATAGGATAGGATAGATGTTAAACTTGAAAATCTAAAATTTCCTCATCAATGTTAATCTAATGGGGAAATATAGGATTCAAAGTGTAATAATAAAGGTTACAATACCTCAATCATCGTCAATCCAACTAGTTTAGAGATGACTTGTTTCGGGAGCAAGGTCCCATTGGCAAATATTCTAAAATGTCAAAGTTGAGTCCACTGATGAACACCGTGTCGTCAAGGTAAAATCACACAACTAGCTAAACTAGTTGAATTTGCGACGGTTAAGGTATTGTAACCTTTATTATTATTACAGTCTGAAATCCATCTATGGGGCAAATAATTATGAATAGAATTCAAATGTATTGTAGAGTTCTTCCGTTTGGATATACAGTATATTTATTAATATACTGAACAATTTCAGGCTAAGCTTTATCCAATGACATAATCATTGAAATCGTCTGAACACTAGAAGGAATTCCTAGTAAAAAAAAAAAAAAAAAAAAAAAAAAACATGTCACGTATTAAATAAGTATAAATGTAGGCTATTCCATATGGAAATATTAACTTAGAATGTACTAATAAGAAAAATGCATGAATCGTTGTAATTACTTTAACATCTAGACCCTATATATTAATACGCAAGCATGTTTCATTTCCTCCTTTTTTCTCAGCTCGTATGCATCGTAGGAGAAATCCGCGCATACCGTTAGAAAGGTATAGTCCTGTAGATGAGCAGAATCACATTCTAATTCACATCGGACAATCGGGCTACGCCCCATAGTCTTTCAAAGTTCCAATGTTAATCTTATGGAGGAAGGAGAATTGATTGAATCATTAGACAGCTGTTGTAAAAGCAACTGCTAGAAAAACAGGAAGAACAGATGTTTCAGTTATAAAATGTTTTTAAGCTTCTTGGGTCCAGATCAACTAAAATTTTGATCGAATTTCGATCAGGAGGCGATCTCTAGTTTATTTTAATCCTTTTGAATAACTGTATCTCCTTGTGAGGTGTTTATTAATGAAGGAAGGAGTTTGAAAAAAACATTTCTTTACTTCGAAGATATGATTAACTTGTTCTAAAAATTAAAAATAAAACTAATACGTTTTGACGCAGTAAAAATTCTCCATTTATCGCTTTTGCGCATAAAACTTTTAAAGCGATATCTTAACATGTAAACATTCTATGAAACATTTTTGTTGTATTTAGAAACCGTACTTGGCCAGCAGATGTATCAGCAATTTAGGCATATTTACTAATTTGGATATATTACGATGAATGGGGAAATTCTGAATTTACGTACAGTCCAATAAAAAATATAACAAAATCCCATACATCTGCTCGCCAAGTACTGTTTCTAAATACAACAAAATGTTTTACAGAATGTTTACCAAGCATTAAAAGATCGAATCAATTCGAGTAGCTATTGTAAAACCAATGTCATTGACTTGGAACGGATTTTGATATTGTACCTTTTTAGGACTTGCAACCCCTCAACACTTTGTGTTTTTGGGTATGATAATATTTCGCACCATCTGCCGATCGCTCCCGTCACTATGACTGGAGCTGTATATCAACTATGGATGGGCAACGATTCGTTTATATTAAAACAATGCGTTTTTTAAGTCGAGCTCTCCTTGGTCAGAACCTGTATTTTAATGTGACCTCTGTAGCTTTAAGGGCTCTTGCAAACCGGTTTAAATTTGGTTTAATAATTTACCTCTTAAAGATGTTACTTGTATACGGTGCTTCGTCCAACGGTCGCAGATAACATTTACATGTCAGGATTCAAGTCAATAAGACTGCGTGTACTTTTTGTTTTAAGTCGGTTCAATTGGTTCAGTACAAATTGGTACAGATGTATATAAGAAGTCAAAATGTCGTTTCCAAAATCTGTCGGACACGCTCGGGCAAGTACTTTATTAGCATACAGAGCCACTGAGTGGTTTTGTGAGTCGTCCTGCTCCTTATCAGAATCGGCTCCTGAAAGCCCAAATTCCCGATGAAGTGTAAATGTTTTAGATACGGCAATGCCACTTATAATGCCGTGTTTATCGTTCTTTTAGGTCCACGGGATGATAAAGAACTAAAACAGGTGAATAACAAAATGTTCATGGTTTTTATAATTTTGAATTTATAGTATGTTTAGGATTTATAAAACAATCAAATTAATAAAAAAATCGTTGACAAAATATTTTAAATTTAGAACTGAGAACATCTTATTGGCAGGTTAATGTGTAGGACTTGTAATGAATAATATAAGAAGATTTCATGCGTATAAATGACGAATGGTTTTTATCAGTAATAGTGAAATTTGAACAGATTTGGACAAAGTTGATCAATTTTGGACTGGTAAAATCGGTGTACCAAATGAATTTCAAAAGTATTGCACAAAGGAAAGTTGAAGAATTAGCTATATCAGCGAGTTATCGAATAAGCGAGGGACTCTTCACTCGTGTAATATGACTATTGAAAAACATTCAAGTAAGCAGTGAAGTGTTTTTATCATCTGAATTCATATAACTATTTTAAAATATGGTGAAATGTGGTAGCGTCATATTTACAGCTAAATTGACTTGATTGAATAACAAATTTGAATGTAATTAAATAGGTATAAACCACACAACAGATTATAAATTGAACAAATTTGATAAAGACTGATCAAGCTAGTTTGAAACTTATCAACTCTTGAGCCTGATCTAATAATATCAAGTCTAAACTACTTTGATCAGATTTGAACCAGTCTGATCAAGCCCCTTATGAATTGTCAGATTTGATATCTTACCAGTTGTCCAACTTCGACCCATAACCCATACCAACCTCATCAAGTTCCACCAAG
Organism: Neoaliturus tenellus; assembly: GCA_030545055.2. Classification (NCBI taxonomy): domain Eukaryota; kingdom Metazoa; phylum Arthropoda; class Insecta; order Hemiptera; family Cicadellidae; genus Neoaliturus; species Neoaliturus tenellus. Next base: position 21,121,099 of record CM061534.1, read on the forward strand.
ACTTGATCAGGTTCTGAAATATTTTTTTATAAAATCTAAACAGCCACATGTGCAGTTATTGTGTCCTCATCGACCTTGGTCCTGAGCAACTATTTTACTCTTTGGCGAGTTCCAGGGCAGACATAAATTTGAGCATGACAGGTATAATAGGGCGGCCTCGACCCACTGAGGGCCAGAACCAGAAATATCAACCAGAAATATATGGATGGTGCGCCGGAAAAATCCCGTAAAGGTGGGTTCACATCGGACATCCATCCATCCGCTGGATACCTAAATACCTTTAAATATCACTATATCACTATTTTGAGACAGGGACCTCACATAGTGGGCATTTTAACCTGAATATGAATGAGTGATGAGTGTAGAATTGTGGCGCGATCTTGTAGTCTTGTTACCGACTAAGGCCGACATTCTCCTTAGACAGAACTGTTAATTAATAGCCCAACCAGTTTCCAGGGACCTACAGTTTAACGTGGGATCCGAGCCACAAATTCGACCTCATTTATACGAATTGGTCTAATTATGAGGATGGTCTTTATGGATGAACTATTATTCACTAGTGCGGACGTTAATCCAAACCGAGGAATATCTCATCCACAGACCATCGTTATAACTATCCACAATTCGTGACCTCTAAGTAGCTGGATTACAGGACGACGCCACCGTCCCAGTCTTTAGAATGTAGCCCTTATAAAAATTGCGTATGATTTATTTGATCTGACGAATAACTAACTAGTGAGATGAGAGTGGTGCGTCAGTGCGTCTTCCTGACCACTTAGCAGGACTGGGATCTTATACAATTGCTTATTCAAATAGCTTCCGTCTTTTGGTAAAAATATAATCTGTTGTGATCTTTATATCTATCAGTTACATTCGAACTGCCTGCATTATAACTTCATATGAAGTGTTGTTAATCGTAGTGATGGTGTATTTTAAGTCAGCAGTTATTTTTTAACAAGCAATGGATAACTGACTGAAAACTACCCAGTGAAAATAAAACGTTGAATTTTTTATATTTTGGTTTACCTGAAGCCAGTACGAGCACTCTGGACTGTGATGTTAAATTTATGCTAATAATGCTTATAACTTAATGTGTAATGTTCATAAACCACCCAGGGAATAAGCTGGGAATGAGCTGAATCCTAGTTCAGTCTCACTGGTTTGCTTTTCGATACTGAAGCCTGATTTTAAAATGCTAAGAGCAGAAAAGATGCCAAAGATGGTACAAGGATCTAATAGATTACTGTATGATCAGAGTAATAATATAAACTCAAATGTCATATTAGTTGTTTGTAAACTTATATGAAATGTTTTCATAGTAAAAAAAGGCTTGAGAAAATTAAATTGATACTACAATGAATAAGGTATCACCACAGATAACGTATACCTAAATCTAACGACAACTAAATCTTTCAAGGGTTGAAATTCACGTTAGGCACGCACGACATGGTGGAAGGAGGCGGGGAGCAGTTGTAGACGGAGTACGCCAGAACGCCGGCCGGGCCAGACCAGCGGTGAGGAGGCGAGGGGAAGCGGTACGCCAGACACAGGACGGTGGTGGGGCAGCGGGAGGGGTAATATCCGGTATTTGGTGTACCGTCGTCTACCACGCCGCTGCTGCCACGAAGCGGTTGGCGTACGAACTAAGCCAAATCCGCGTACCCAATTCTAACGACGGCGTTGGCCATCTGGGTATACGTTATCTGTGGTATCACCTAAATGAAGTAAACTCAACAAATTGAACTTTTTGGGGGGATGGGGGGTACTTATTCAGTAAAATATCTGTCAAGGGGTACTCGACTCAAAAAGGTTGGAAACCGCTGCTATATGGCCATAAGTTGCAGATTTCGAACTGCACAGATTGCTGGCAGATCGTTCCGAAACAAATGGAAAATCGTCGTCGATTTTGTCTCTAATTCGATCGCGGCCGGTGTAGCATGTGTAAAGTGGCGTGCGGGAGAGGGCGTCGGATCTCACTTGGGCATGCCACCCCTCCATGTACGAATGGGCCGCCTACCTGAGTCCGGGCAGACGCGTTCTTCACACTTACTTGGGGGGCTAACGCGTGCGTTCCAGTACAGTAATTATTATTATTATTATTATTATTTTTTTTAAGTTTCTTGCTTCAACGCGTGCGTTCCAATACAGTAATTCGTTGTTTTTTAGTTTCTCGCTTCATGTTGTACGCATTATTGTTCGAATTATGGCCATATTGTAAAGTACTATCAATGACGTTTCAGTCATCATTATATTTATCTTTTCTTCAGTTTATACTATTGGAAACCTCAATGAGACTAGAGATGGCTATGGTTTAGCTTTAGAAAAAATATTTTTGTGTTTAACTGTGCTTTTAAGTACATTGCTTGTAGAAATATTCAAAGTGCTACAGCTAGTAGGGTCCACGTTTACCAATTATATTCTTATGGAGAAAGAAACCACATGGCATATCTCGCTTATGGATTAATAATATTTTAATGAAACTAAGTTTATGGCTTAATGTGGTTTTGGCTCATTGTTTTTGCCTAAAACACTACTTTTTGGGTTCCTTGTTGCAGCAGACCTAAGTAGTCAGCCTAATGTTGTTCAGGAGATTAGATAATAAAATCTTTTTTTATTAATAAATGTAAGAACCGTAAAGTTGGTTGCACGAGACGTGAGACATCCGACCAGAATTTGTGATACATTAGCCGGTTAGCTCTATCTCGTGTAACATGGAGGGGATTAATCATTATAATGATATACAGTAAGATTATTACTAAGGTCTTCATTTCAAATCCAGGCTGTTAAACTGCCAATGTACAGCACAAATCCTGGAGAGCTGTCTCACGTCTCGTGGAACCAACTGTAAGAAGATAAGATTCAATCTTCGTGATTTTGTATAAAATGTGTAAAATGTCTTCCAAAGTGGTTGTTCAGTGAGGAAATCAACTCAAGACAAACTGATGGTCACAACGGGCAAAAGGTCTAGGGATGCAAATTCCCCAAGTTTATGAACCCTCCCCCTAGGTCTTCTAGAAATTAGCCGTGGCTATACCCTCCGGATTTCCCGGTTTCAGCCATTTTCCTCGCAGGCCGCTCTTTATTGTTCTGGTACACTGGCTCATCCCAGTTTTGTTGCTTTGACAAAGAATAAATAATGGTCATAAATATTATGTTTTTAACGGGATAAAAAGGATTACACGTATTGTAAAACTTGTTGTAGAATAAACGGTTAAGGGAACAGTATTTTGAAATAATAAGGGCACAATAATAATATGTGCCAATTAGTCAGTTATAGTTCAGTAAGCTATTCCGAAAGTTTACAACTTAGAACCTCTATTAATGTTGTATATATTTCGTCTATTTTAAATTATATAATTATTTGAGTTCTCATTTTAGTCTTAAAGTTATGTTAACCGCTAGTATATTTTGCACACTGAATAAAAAAAGCTCGCAGAAGTTGATAAACTATGTATAAATAACAAGTACCAAAGCAATATAGGGTTAAAAACTGTGCAAAAAAATTGCACTGCAGTTAAAAAAAAGTGCAGGCATTTCAGGCGAGGAGAACTATCAGTTAATTGCTGATCTCCCTCCACTAAAAGCCATACGATAATTATTATTTTACCAAAGCAATATTATTTATTAGGCGGTAGGTTAATGAAATATGTCTGCATAAAATGATCATTGGTTGCAGAAAATGCAAAGTAAAAAATACAAAAAATAACAATAAATGAATTTGATTTTTTTAACAAGAGGGGCGTGATTCTGATTCTGAGCCCTTGTTGAGCCCCTCCGAAGGTCTAAAGTCTCGACTTCATTAATGTCCGTTCCGAGCATAGAGGGTCGCATGCACAGAAGGGACGCGCACCAGTCCCTACACAGTTCCAGCCCGCCGCCGGGGTAGCGTCCGTTTCGTGCATGGAGGGTCCGCATGCACAAAAGGGACGCGCGCCACTTCTAGCACGGTCCCATCCGTGCATGCTACACCGGCTACGGCGACCATCGTTAAACATTGTTGTCGGCCGTTGTTGTATTGTCAAATGACGAAAATTTGCACACGCGATCGCACGCATACAGCAGTGTTTTTTGCTAATCAATCAATTTGTCTGCAAATAAAATTTTCTCGAAAAAATTAAAATAAAATAACAAAGAGCTCTTCCACCTGCCGCAACGCAACAAAGTAGTCAACTCCGATAAGTGATGTTGATACTGTTGAATTATTTACACAAACAATTATCGCGCAACTCTAATCGATGGCAGAGAATATAATGTAGAAAAAAACATTATTCATTAGTCATGGTTTCAAACCTCTACCTGTCTAGTTTTGGAATTCTTCCTTTTAGAAACGAACCTCATAATTGGCCACATGGGGAGTTCAGTTCATTAAACACTTGCATCATCATACATTAAAATGCAGGTACTAGGTTAGCCGAGCCTTGTTCGTTGGTTTTAATTCACTTTTGTCGTAGTGTCATGGTAATCAAGCTAATAAGTTTACCCCAGACTTTGCACAGTTAACAGATGTTAAAAAAAACTGCTCAAATGATTGTGTCCCTTTACTTTGGTTACTTTTGATTGTTGTTTGTTACCAAAATAGCAACCCATTAGACCAATGTTAAGAATTACGATTAACACAAATTTAGATCAAGTTCGATTTTTCCTAGGATTGAGGCTGTTTCTAAACTTATTTTTTGGCCAAAACACTCTTAAATCCTAAGCTTTTAAGCAAAATCTACCCGCTAGACTTCGAGATCGTGGTACACAGATCCCTTCAGACAGTGCTCATATTATAGTGTAGGATTCCAACATATTGGTGTACAATTCTGTCTCCCTCCAATAAACATCCAGATGTCAGTTAATCCATCTGTTTTAAATAAACAAATCACGTAGCATTTTATGAATTAGCTGAAGCTTGGAAGTGAAACGTGAACTTTTGAGTCTAATATGAAATGTGGATAAAAAATTTACTTGAAATCAGTTTAAAGTATTCCCGGTGTCCATAAAGTCTAGCTCTGATAAAGAACTGATTAGTATGAAAACAATTGGGGAAAAGATATAGTTGTATTGTCAGTTTTAACAAGTTACCCCGGTTTTTTACATCTATGTACAAACTCAATTCACTCCTATATTTTTGTGCCTTGGGTTACCTCCTATATTTGGGTTAAATCTTGTAGGCGACTTTTAATTTTTTTTAACAACAGTTTTTTTTTCAATTTTAGTTAACATTCCCTAAGCAATTGACGTCACTGCATTTATTGTTCTCTCTTTAACAGTTTCTAAATTACGAACTGAAGGAGAATAAACCAAATCTTAGAAAAATCCCTAGGCCTACATAAAATACAGAGAGGTCAAATGTGGTGAACAAGGTGACAATTTAGTCTGACTATCGCTATTTGCCTTTCTAAATTTTTGTAAATTAGCTGAGTTTACTTAATATCAAATTAATGAGAAAAAACTAGAGTTAATTGACAATGAGAAATGTAAGATGCGTGTGGCTATAATGGTGTTTGTGAAGAAAGTTATGAAATCAGGACAATACTTTGTGGATACCCGGTATATTATTTGAATTGTGTAGGTTCATTTAATTTAAGAGTTACATTATCCATATACGTTCGGTTTACCCATTAACGATGGACGATGTTCCGCAGATTCCTGCAGGCGCAGGTCAAACGAGTGCTGTCTAACCAGTATGTGCCTCCCCCGCCCGTGGGGATAGTCGTTAACGAATTCCACCCTCTTCTGAAAAAGTGAGTTATACTCTACAAGTCTATTATTAAAAAAAAAGTATGCTCAATGAAATTACTTTGAAATGTAAACAAGTTTTACTGTGTCATTACAATGTTAGAGTGCAGAGTCATATAATTTTTAACAAACACAAAAAGTATGTATAAAAACTAATGGGCTGAAGCTTCCTATTTAAAAAAATCAGACAGTCAATGAAGTATTCTTTTGCACATTGTTGAGAAATTCCGCGTAAGGTAAACGCACCAGTAGTGGACAGTATAAGGAGAGTAGGAAGTTTGACATCGAATTGCCGTTAAATTTGAATGCCTTTATTGGTTTTTTTGGGTCGAGGGGAAAGCTGGTTTAATGTAGTTTGTAAATTATTCAATAAATGTAGTTTCTGTCTTAAAATAATCTTGTATGAATCGATAAAATAAAGTCATGCACATGTTCCAGTGGTGGACAGTTAAAAAATAGCATGATGGATAGCCTCTGGATCATAAAAATTAGCAAAAAATGGTTTATGTTACCTGCCTATAAATGATCCAATTTAGTTGCAATATCACAACAGCTGTTTCGTGCCCTTCATGAGCACATCTTCAAGGTGAAGAACACAAATTAACACATTTCACTCGCGGAAGAGCTCGTCAAAAAACATAAAAAGTACATAAAGTTCACAAAAAGCACATTCATTATTAAAAGTACACTTGGCCAAGTAAACGCGGTCAACGTACGCGATGCGGCGCCGGTGGTCGGTATGTCATGACTTACCGTCATGACATACCGACCACCGGCGCCGCATCGCGTACGTTGACCGCGTTTACTTGGCCAAGTGTACTTTTAATAATGAATGTGCTTTTTGTGAACTTTATGTACTTTTTATGTTTTTTGACGAGCTCTTCCGCGAGTGAAATGTGTTAATTTGTGTTCTTCACCTTGAAGATGTGCTCATGAAGGGCACGAAACAGCTGTTGTGATATTGCAACTAAATTGGATCATTTATAGGCAGGTAACATAAACCATTTTTTGCTAAAAAATAGCATGTACCAGTAGTGGACAGACAGTTGTTCCACTGTGGACACCTCACTGTGATCCATTCTAACTTGTGCCGTTTTGTGTAAAAAATTGATTTATACGCATTTTTAGTAAAGAAATTAATATTTATCAAACTACAAACACAAATCTTTACAATTTTATATGAAATTACTGTCTAATGGCTTATAAAATTAATTTTTATACATTACATAAATATAACTTACAAACAAACACTAATGCAAACATACAGAACATGTTTCTTTTTATTAAATTGCTCGTTTATATTCTGAAATAATGAAAACCTTTCCTAAACAATTAATAAATTACATCAATAGTATTTTTCATCATCAGGACTTGATTTCATTTTACATTAGTGAGTCACAAAACTGACAAAGAAAATTAGACAACACGCAAGTGAGGTTTGAACTACTGGTGTTTATAGGATAGTTATCCAAATTGAATTTAACTTTGTACTCCATGGGTAAACATGAAATATGAACACTATGATGACTGCCGCACCCGCAGGGCGCCTCCCGCCTCGTCCCTAGACGGGGTGCCGGGGGTACGCGCACTACAGCGGGAGACAAGAAGGATCGCCAACTTGACCCCCAGAAGGGGGTGATGGAGCCCGTACTTTTAATTCAAAATTTACAAATTGCAGGTATAAATACAACTGGCAGAAGGCTACAATGAAGGATGTCAAAGGCGCACGCCAGCCAAAAGGCACAAACCACTAAGAAACTAACTGTCAAAGAATTAAAAGGAACGAAATAATAATAAAAAATAAAAAAACATAAAGAAAAAGGAGACTTTAATTGCCGATATGAATACTTTTGAAGTTATGACGGTGAAAAATATACAAAATTCCTATACAACCCGAGGGGAGAGAGGCTATCTCCACAATTGGTTATACATATACACATATAGACTAAAAAAGTGCACCAAAACCTTAACCTAGGATATTCTACACCACACTGTCCACTACTGGATTTTCATTGAAATTCGTGTACCAGTAGTGGACAGTGTTTTATTCTTAAAACAATTCATCAAAACTGACAAATTATTACTTTAAAGTGACCCAAATTTTTCGGTGATTATACATTTACATAGTTTGTAAACCTATATATCTTTAAAACTAACTAAAATTAAGAAATCCCAAACTCACCTCCTTATCAGTTTGAATAAGGGTGGCCTCTTCAATCTCTAAATCTGTGTAAGCCTTAAATAAAAATACTATAAAACCCTTTAAAATGAAGCAAAATTTAGAGCCTTTATTTATACACAAAAGAAAAAAGATCAAAGATTATTTCAACAATAAAACAATATGCTTGAGTTGAGAAATGAGGTAATTATTAACTTTAAAAGACGAAAGTGTCCACTGCTGGAACAGTGTCCACTACTGGTGCGTTTACCTTATTTATTCTACAAATATTTGCATATCAATGTTTTTTTATATTGTATGCGTACTCATTTTAAAAATTCAGAACTGACTTGAAAAGTGAACTACTGTACAGTCAAAACAACAACTGGCTGGGTAGCTGAGTGGTTATAGTGCTCGCCTTTGAATCCAAAGGTTGCCGGTTCGATCCTGAGAAAAGTTAGTAGCTTTTTAAGGTTCGATTCCGGACCCAGATGCCATTTGTCATTGGGCTATTAATTAATGATGCTCCCTAACAACTGGTCGATGTTAGATAGTAACAAGACTGGGGTTTGGACCGTTCCCCGTCAAAAACGTTAAAAATGCCACTGGCGTAGATAAACACGAAACGAAAAACGAAACGAAACACATTAAAATTCAAAATGGTCTCATATATGTTCTATTGATCTCAACTAACATTTAATTTGAGGTTCTTCCATGAAATTTTTCTGACAGATTTTCATGTGGCATACCCATTATGTTAAAAAATAATCATTGTAGTACTTCGACCGCTCCATATTTGTAGATGAAATTCACCAACCATATGCAAAGTCATATCGTGTACTTAAGGTTAAGAAGACACAGATCGTCCAAATAAATGTATAAAGTACACTTTAAAACAATATTGGCGTGTTTTAAAATTAAATTTCCTAAATAATGTAAGGGCTGTATAATATTGGATTCAATACAATTTAAAATTAATACCACCAATATTTTTTTATATTTCAAAAAATTCAAGTTTCAGTTTGTGAAATGTCTGAGGATTATATCCTTGATATCGAAAGGCCTCACAAATATAAAAATTATCAAAAATATTGGTAGTATTAATTTTAAATTGTATTAAATTTCCTGTTTAAAAATTACGTAACAGAACCAAAAAATTTAAAATTAGTTTTAAAAGTGTCCCGGAGTAGGGGCATTACATAACCGTGGATGTGGGTTTCAGTGCAGTGTGACCAGTGGCCGGTATAAGTCGGTTTGAATTTTCAACTTGTGTATTTGAAAAATATTATCTAAAGACGTCAAAAAGTGATTTTTTTGTGGGGATTCGTCGAAAAATCGCACTATTTCTGGTTAAAGTTCACCGCTTCTTCAAGAAACAGTGTTCCGAACTCTTCTACGGTTGAAAAAGGTAAAGATGTAATAAATTTTATGTCTTGTGAATATTATTTTATGAAATACTAAATAAGCAAGATAAAATTTAAAGGTCCAGGTTTTAAAAGTGCCTTGTCTCTCAACTATAGAAAATTATAAGTAGCTAATTTAAAAGTCAATTTAATATTTCCAGACACGTATTTATTTGACAAATGTTTTATATCTATGAAAAAAGGGGAAATGTTGCTAAAATTGTTATAGTTGTTAGAACTATCAACTAGAAAGAATTTCTCCAATCATGTTATACTCTTCTAGATTTAGCTGTACAAAGTAGTATAAATAATCTTTTGCGCAGTAATAATTCCTCACAAGTATAAAGTTAGACATTGCTTAGCTTTCATGCAAAGAACTTTTAATGGTAAGGAAATCGACAAAAGTGGAGGGAAATGTTCTGAAAGAGAATAAATTTTCATATAGACTGGTATTACATATTTCTATAAAGTACTAATAACAGGCAGCCAAAATTTGCAAACAAACAAAATAAATTCTTTTAAAAGCCATTTTTATTTTTTTACAGGAAAAATATTGTGTTTTTACTTTTGCACCATAAATTGTTAAAAAATCAAACTTTCATAAAATTATTTGTATATCTACACAAATAAAGCTTTCCAATAACTCAATTCGGTCCAATAGAACTGTAGATTTAGTTGTACAAAGTTTAACAACAATGTCTCTTTCTCGGTATTTTCCTCTACTATAAATTCAGAGGTTGCATAGCTTCTTTGCAAATAACTCTTTAATTGTGAGAAATCGGCCAAAGTGGATGGTGATATTCTGAAAGAGAATAAAATTTCCTACAAACAAATATATACATTTCTTGAAAATACTCACTAAAGGCTGCCAAAATTTGCCTTCAAACAAAATATGTGAAAAACCTCGTTTTCAATGTTTTCCCCATAAATCTTTTAAAAAATAAAAATTTCATAATTATTTGACAATTTAAACAACTGAAGCTTTTTAACGACACATTTTTGACTGAAATTTTCGAAACTGGATTATACAGGGTGTCAGAAAAAAACTTTTCAGGATTTTGGTTCATGATTACTTGGACTAAAACAGAGAAAATAAAATAGTTCCTATAAACATATGTCTTAAAACACATCATTAAGTCGCTAGCCGCCATTTTGTTTTTACACTAATTAATCTATACTTGTTTAATACGCTAAGGGTTTTATTTTGTGTTTAGACCTCCTCCTACAATTTTCAATCGACCTTCAAATTTTTGGTGTCGTTGGATAGGATTCAGTCTCTAATTGTTTCCGCAAAAAATTGATGAGAATCGGATTGAAGATAAAAGCGCTATCCACCATTGAAATCTCAAAATGTCCCTTTAAAATAACAGTACCAGGGGGACCGAGCTTAAGCTCGGTAAAATTATTACTTTCGTTTCTCACAAAAAGCTCGTTCGCTCCGCTCACTCGCCAGGCGGAAGGTTTGCTGCACATTGGTATGATTTTCCTAAAACCACAGGTTAAAGATGTAACACATTGGTTTATTTTATCTACAGTTATCAGCTGATTTTTGTTCAGTTAAAAAATTTCCATAAGGATAACATGGGATCTTTGAAGGGCTCTAGCGCGAAAACCGGATTTTTCCCAGCTATGGGACCAGCTCCAATCGATTTCTGGTGGCCAAAACCCCCATATTCCAAAATTTGAAGGAAATCGTCGGAGCCGTTTTTGAGATAATTGTGCAAGCAAGCAAACAAGCAAACATTGCTCGTATAAGAGTATAGGATTAGGATAAAATAACGCATTTGAAACATCTGTTAGTGTACAGCTGTAAATACGTGTAGTTTTTGGCGATTACTCATATACACCATATTGGATTGGTCGGACGTCATTGATTTAGAACTAACTGTAACTTTTCCATTGTATCAAAATCAATTTCCCAAAAATTAATAAATTTACGAGACTTAAAATAAGGGAGCTATACACAACTTAAATTTGAAATTTTCCCATTAGAATAACATTGGGATTGTTTTGAGCATTTTAAACATATGTTAACGTACAGCTGTGTTAACATATGTTAACATGTGTTTACGTGTAGTTTTTTGTGATTACTGATATTCACAATAGAATGGTCGGATGTCGTTGATTTAGAACTAAATGTAATTTTTGTACTGTATCTTAATATATTGCTCGATTTCGAACAACAAGTAGACTAGTATTGAACAAATTAGGCCTAATGCCAAATATGAACTTAATACAGTATTACAATGATTCGCTACGGAAATAAAAATTATTTATTGAAGAAACAAAATGACGGTTAGCGACTTAACGAAGCGTTTTAGGACATTTGATTACAAGAACTTTTTCTTTATTTTTGCCCACGTAATCATCTCCCAAAATCCTGAAACGTTTTTTTCTGACACCCTGTATAAGAGTAAAAGATTAGTTTACCACAAAAATTATCGTTTGCTGACTACGCGAAAACTAAAAACGCAATAATTAAGCATACTAATCTTTTCTAACTTATCTAGACCGAACTTTCTCCCTAATAATAGGTTATTATTTTTTATTCAAATTCCAATATTTTATACGTTACTCAAATACCGTGTTACTCAAATGTTGTTACCTTGTAAATTTTTGATACATAATTTGTTCAATATTATACACACTATAAATCATTATTAAACTGGTGTGAAAATCTTTCGAATCTTTAGTAAAAAAATAAATAAATAAATAAAAGAACAGAGTTGCCTAAAAAGAATTTACCTCTAACAATTTGTACTTTTATTTGTATGAAAATAGTACTTTCCTAAAAAGTCTTACTCTAAAACAAGCTCTGTACGGGAACACTTTTTCTAGGCACGCATTTTTATGTTTTCTTTTTCCTTTGGGGTTTCGTCCACGAGAAATGGATTGGAGCTGATCTCACGATTAGGGAAAATTAGGTTTTTGTCCTGCAGCCCCTCGAAGATCCTGTGTTATAATTAAGGACACTTTATGTGGCTATACAAATTTACCCAAAATCAATGATTACTGTAGATATAAACCAAACATTCGTGAATTCTCATGGGGGTATGTGAACGGAGCGAATGATTTTTTTTTGTATAAAAAGAATGAGGCTAGAGAACGATCTTTGCCTTGACAAGGAAAGAGCCGTTTTATAATATTAAAAGTTTATCAAATGCTCGGATACCCGGTACTAATTATATAAAAAATCATTTATGTCACAGTTCTACACTTCTTCAAAAAGCGTAAAGGAAAAATGTCTGCAGTCATTCGAGTTTAGAAAATTCAATGTACTGCTAATTTTTCAACTCAGTATGTTTGAAATGAATACCTCTTCAAGTGAACCATATAAATCGAAATCTAATAAATTACTATACATAGATATACAGATTTTATTGTGCACTAATAAAAATTATTATCAATAGAAATATTTCTAAATTTATAATGACTAAAATTACTATTAAATTTTATTCTCACAAAATCCTGATCACATTTCAAAGCCCATATGAGAGGTGTTATATAACTCTGTGGGTGGGGGGGGGACTTCCAACATTCCAAAAATATTTTGGGTGTCCAACATCTGAGGATTTTTGCCTAATTTGAATAGAGTATTTACCTTAAATTTCGGCAGTTAATATTCATTTGAAATCGTATCGGAAGTGTGCAAATTTGTTACCCTTTTTGGTCACGGGCTTTTAGCCTAAAATGTCAGACGTGCACAGAATTCAAATTGTAACTGAGTTGTGGGCTGGTTTGCAAAAAACGTCAGTTTAAAGTGGACAAACTGGTCTAAAAAATTTGCCACTTCTTACGGAAGGCTATCGACTTGACAGATGACATCTTCTTGAGCCTTAACTTTGTCGAGCTGATAGCGTGATTTGTCTCCAAAATGTCAACCTAATTGCCCCCAAATCGTCATCACAGACAACTTTTTGAGGCTTTGATCATTTGCGATATTCTAAATCCTTTCTCCATGGGATTCGATTATCACACAATTTGTGTTTGTACATTTGACGTTTGTTGGGAGCTCTAACATTTAGTTTGGATTAAATTGAAATTAAATTTGTACCGTCATTGTCTCCTATTTTATTATTGTAAAAATTAGGTAAACAATATTTCTAGTCCAATCCAATATAGTTAAACCTTTTTACCATCTTAATTAGAATTTTACTTGGATTGTCTGGTACAAAGTGGGCGTTAGGAATTTTACGTTAAAATAATAATATCTGTGCAAATTGTGATACAAATTCTTGTTTATTGAATAAACTTAAAATCTATACATCCTGACATATAACATTTCTAAAGCTGCAAAATTAAATTACCTAGCATAGACTGAGGCGTGTGTGAAGTTAATGAATTACCCTTTTGTTAATAACAATTATTTTACTAATTTCCTTTGAAAATTTTATTGTATTTAGTAGGTTAGGATTAGAGGGTCGAAGAATTATCCTGAAGTTCCCTCTCCATCGTGAGCCCTTCGGGTGAAGGGAAGACTTCGTAGACCAGTGAAACGTGGGCGTCTCGAAGATGACCAGGACTCAACGACGGCGGCCTCACGAATGAAAATTGTCTCGTTACAGAAAGCAGTCCGAGGGTTTGCTTATCTGCTAATTTTGCTTATCTGCTAACCTGTCCCTACTGGTTTTTAAGCTATCTTGTTTCCTCATGATATTACTATCTGGCCATTCGTGGTATTACATAATTTTTAATATAACTCTTTCCACAAAGGATTGGAAAATTTAATAAAAAAATCTACCTATGGTACATTATTCCCTCCCCACAAAATTTGACAATCATTTGTGTGTTCCTACTTTTTACCAATTTCCTAAATTTTCAATTTTTCAAATAATACTCTTAAATTATAAGATACAAGGTACATAATAGTCAATTCACATGTAAATAGTCTTTTCAAAACATCTTCTATCTTAAAACTTCTTGAATCGTAGAAATGTTCGTTTCACAAGAACAAACTGAACGTGGTACGAGCAGTAGACAGCGCCCGCACGCGCAGTCACAGTAGCGATGACCTTGGGAAGATCCTCTCCGTTGCAATTGAAAGGAAAGGGTCTGGACGGGATATTTTGAATTCTTTCTTTTTTTGTTATGTTATGACCGTTCCTCTTTATAGTAATTCTACTTTTTTTACTCAGTCTATGCTTTAAAATTCAGTTTGTTCGGTACATTTGAACAAGTGACACGCGGTTTTACTCTCCCGCTCTAAATTTTAATTTTTATTTATTTATTTTTTTTTTTTTTATTATCTTGCTAAATATATATATTTTTTGTTCTAACTTAACTACATAGCAGTGTTCTCTTACTTCTAAGTGTCCTACAAGAACAACGAAAACAAGATTACCGTACCTTAAACAAATCAAATTTACTTAAAACAAATATTATTATACATTTCTTTCAAAATTTCCTTAGCGACGGGTAGTGAGTGTTAAGTGTGTGTAATTAATCGTCCAGTGAATATGTGCTTGTCAAGTGTGTGAACCGTGAACAGTGTTTAGTGACATCATACATACAACATACACGCAAGTCCTTTCATTGGCCGCTTTCATACAATTTAAATTTTAAACATTCATTCAGTGGTAGTGATTGTCTGTCGCTTCGTACCTCGAATAAAACAAAAAACAATTTTTTTTATATATAATAATCTCAAAGATCCTTTATAATATTCCTTAACGACATAATCTTTTGGCTCTAACCTTCGCCTTAAACCTTAAATAAATAAACAATCCTTCTTTTACTATAACATTCAAAATAACTTTTTTTGTTACATAATAGCTATTAATATTTTCTGTCAAATAAAACATTTTTTAGTAACCTTACAAAGAGAATTTTTTTTTTGATTATTCTATAGCTCACAGGAAGTAAACTTTTACAGAATATTTTAAGTCGTTTAACTTGAGCTAATCGCCTCTATTGCGATCGCCTTATCTCGCCTTATCTATTGCACAAACAGGCACCAAGCGGTCTAACGGGCTTATCTCCCCTGACCTAATTGCCTTCGTCCACTGTTATATTTCTAGAAAAATTCGAACTTTAATATTTCTTCGCTCAATATCCATTTTACATGCTCAGCAAAATTACTCTTACATAACTTGTCCTCCTAACTCCATAAATTTTATGTATTGACATAACATATGCCCTACACTTAATTCACTTTGTGGTTTTGTAAATTCTTTTTTATATAAACGCTATAAACTGTCCTTTTGTTTCCTAGCATCTTAAGAATTACACACTTATTTTTATTTTCTTGACACGTCCGTTGCTTGGTTTTCTAGTTAACATAAAATTAATCTAGAATAGTTGTTTAATCGTGAATCATATACAATGAAAATCACTTCTTTTATTCTTACATTAATTACAATTGTGATCGATCAAAATTAATATATTTACATGCCGGCTTAAATCTACTTATATTACAACTATATACAATCCTGGTCAGTTCTCACCTCTACACCTTCAGGGCTTATTTTGAATTTTTAACTGGCTAATATGAGCGCGTTTTACAATTTCCGGATTAACCTCTAGCTGGATTAACACACTTACTGGAGACATAAAGTAGATTATTCTATAAGGACCCGTGTACTTGAAATCCATTTTCGCTTGGTAATTATCCACTTTTTTACTAAGCGTTTGATTCTCTAAATACACAATACTCCCTACTTTGAATGGATGCTTTATCCTATTATCTTTATATCTTTGCCTATTTCGGTTGTGGCCTATTGAACGTTTACAATTTTTTATAGCTTGAGAAAACTTTTCTTTAATCTCGTCCTGACTTAATTTTACATCTAACAAATCATTTAGTTTCCAAAGATTACTTAAACTATGATTTGGCTTATGGTTAAACATGAGTTCAAATGCCGTACATTTTGTGGTTTCACACAGTGACGTATTTAAGCTAATTTGAATGTACTTTAAATCTACACACCAGCTGTTTTGTGCGTCATGGTGATACGCTCTTATTTGTTGTTTTACATCTCTTAAAAATCTTTCCGAAATATTCGGATTGGGTCTATATGGAATTAATTTGTGGTGTTCTATGGAATATTTGAACATAAGTTTCTTAAAAGTTACACTTCTGAAACAAGATCCGTTATCGGACACAAGTTTCTTACAAGAACTGAAGTTATTAAATATTACATTTTCCAGTTTATTTGCTATTGTTTGCGCTGTGATGTCCCTGACAGGGATTAACCAAACATATTTTGTAAATGCATCCACTACGATTAAAATGTGCTTATTTCCAAATTTACTTCTTACAAGTGGTCCAGCTGTGTCTATGTACAAACAATCTAAAGGCTGCTTACTTAAAGCTGACACTAATTCACCATGAAATCGTTTCTGAGGAGGTTTTGCTTTTATACAAATCTGACAATTTTTTACTCTTTTGCGCATTTCTGAAATTAAATTAGGTCTGTAAAAATATTCTAAAACCTTATGAACTGTACGATTTTGACCTTGATGACCTCCAAAGTTTGAAGTGTGATAGTAATTAAACAACATATCTAGTAAACTACTAGGCACATAAATTTTCCCTACTTTGTTACCTGGCTTACAATACATTAGTGTGTTGTTCTTAATATAAAAGTTATCCTTATTGGTTTTATTCTTTACACTTTTAATTATTTCTGCACATTCTGGATCTAATCTCTGGTGTTCGGAAATATCTACGTACGCTAATGGAATATCTGATACTAAATTCACAACATGTTTAATTTGCTTTTTGCTCACAGAACTGAACTTTCTCTTACATTTATATCTTATTACATTTATTTGTCTAGGATCCGAATCTACTTCAATGACCTCAATTCCACTATCGGACATATTGAGTCGTGACAAAGCATCTGCTACTGGATTATCTTTACTTTTAACGTGAAGTACTTTAAAAGGAAGGGCGATAATTTGCTCTACCCATCTCGATAATTTATTTAACTTCTTAAAATGTGAAAGTACCCAACTGAGTGCTGAGTTGTCTGTTATTAAATAAAACGGCTGTATTTCTAGGTACATGTAAAATTTCTTAATTGCTAGAAATACAGAATACGCCTCTTTTTCATACACTGACATATTGACTTCTGAAGGTGAAAATTTCTTACTATAGTATGCTACAGGTACTTTGTCGCCATTTTCATTACACTGTAATAGGGTTGAACCTGCACCATTCTGTGCGGCATCCGTATATAGATAAAAGGGACGATTAAAATCTGGTATAGCAAGTACTGGAGGATTCGTAATTGCTTCCTTCAGTTTACAAAAACTTTCTTCGCATTCTTTTGTCCATACAAACTTAACTCTCTTTTTTCTTAAGTCATTTAATGGAGCTGCAATTTTACTGTAATCCTTAATATACTTCGCAAAATAATTTATCATACCAATAAAAGTCCCTACCTCTTTGCTATTTTTGGGAGTACTAAATCTCCGTACAGCTTCGGTTCTACTCGGATCTACTCTTATCTGATTCTTTGATATCAAATTCCCTAGGTAACTAACTTCATTATAAAACAACTTTACTTTCTTAGGGTTAACTGTGAGGTTGTGTTTGCTTAATCTATCTAACACCTCGGTTACATGTTTCACATGTTCCTCTTTATTCTTTGAAAACACAAGTATATCATCAACAAAATTAAGTACATAATCAAATTTTACATCTCTGAAAACATTATCTAGATAAGCACTTAGTAACCCTGAACCACAATGTAACCCGTACGGGATTCTGTTAAATTCAAATAATGAAACTCCATTGCTGAAGGCTGTAAGGTGTTTGGATTCTTCGCTTAGTGGAATTTGCATAAAACTGTTTGACAAATCTATTACTGAAAACACCTCGGCATTTTGCAAATATTGATAAAATTCATCTAAATTTCCTAATGGGTGATTTACACGTACAATTTTCTCATTGAGCTTTGCATAGTTGATAACTAGTCTACTTGACTTATCGGGTTTTGATACAAGGAATGAAGGGCTACTGTAGCTACTTATGCTAGGCCTAATTATATTTTGCTTAAGTAAATCAGACAAAATTTCCTTCATTTGTTTCATTTTGGTAGGGTGAACTGGATATGGACGCTGGTTTACAATTTCATTATCTTTAAGCTGGATTTTATATTCAAAATTGAGTACTTTTCCTATATCTGTAGTGAATACCTTAGAATATTTTTCACTTAAATGATCAACAAAAGGTTTCATGTCGGGACATCCGGTGTCTAGGTGGTGTTCCTTACTTACATTTTCGTTCAATTTCTATAAGCAAACTAACTTACTCTGTTTACCACTTAACAATACTTTGACACTTGGGTTGAATCGGAAATAACAACAATTCCTACTCAAATCTAATAACATTCCACTTTCTCTTATAAATGTACTTCCTAATATCATTTCACAGGCTAATTTTTGCATAACGGCAAACTTTACATACCAAGAAAAATTTCTTATTTTAATTTTTACTACACATTCTCCCAAAATTCGGATTGTGCTATTGTTAGCTGCAATACAGGATATTTCTTTATTATCCATACTGATAACTAGTTTCCTCTTATGTAATTTATTATATAACGTTTCACTAATAGCGTTTAAACAGGCTCCAGAATCAATTAGCGCGTTTACATTTGAAAACATATCGGCTTTACATTTATTTCTTAATTGCACCGCTACCATAGGCAAATCAGACATTGTACATGACTTAGATAAATTGATTTTATTCATGATTCTACGCTGAGACCTTTTAATTTTATACAACTGTTTCTTTGACAAATTAATCTCGTTACACAACTCTTTATTCACATTCTTACTGGTTCTTCGGGAAAACTTTTCTTTTACAAAACTATTTACATAACATGATAATGGTTTACTATTTACATGAGAAAAACTTTCCCTACAAACTAGTTTTTTGACTGCTGATTTTGCCTATAACAATTTCTGGCCAAATGTCCCTCACGGTTACATACAAAACACCTTTTTGTGAACGGTGCCCTACTATTGACTGTCTGCGGAGTTTCACGCCTCGCTGGGATGCTGCGTTCTTCACTACACCGTAAGTTGTTTTTTACATCAATACTTAGGCTATGAATACAAGCTTTTTCTAAATCTGCAATAGTGTTGAGATTTTTTACCAAGGATAGGTTAACTCGACATTTTGGATTTAGACCAATTACAATTAACTCTACCAGTTCAGCTTCTGTATATGAACAACTTAACACTTTAGCATACTCTTTAACTCTATTTATATACAGTGGCAGGGGTTCATTTGTTTCTTGATGACGTGTTACGTGTTGTTTGATCAGGTCGTCTTTAACACTTATGGGTACAAACGACTTAAGTAATTCCTGCTTAACTGTCTCTAGGTCATTTTCTAGGTTACTTAATATAACATCTAGAAGTGGCGATTGTGATTTACTCATAAAAATCTCTAAAATTTGTTTGTCTGTAAGTCTAGTTTCCTTTTGAACTTTGAACAATACCTTTATGAACTGAATTAAATCATTATTAACCAGACCGTTACATATTTTTACACTTTTGAGATAACCCTCTAATGGGTTAGGTAATTTACTGTACAACTGGGTGTTAAAGGGGGTGGACTGAGTCGATGCGCAGGTGTGAGATTCGGGATGTGGATTGTCTAACCTACTCGGTTCAGCTAGACTTTCCGGACATGGAGGGGTTTTGACGGATGATACAGTTACCTTTTCTTTATCTAAAAATACATCTTCTAAGTTTTCCTCTTCTATGTTCGACTCACTTAATTTACGAACAGATAATTCCACCACACTTTTATCAAACCCTAGAACTTCAAACTTAGTTTTTATTACTTTACATTTTTCTAACAACGATTTGCACTCCTCTTTTTGTTTCTCTGTTAACTCACATTTGCTTAAGGCATTTAATCTATGCATACAATGTTTGATACGGGTTTCCTGCCTAGCTAATTCTATTGATCTACTGTCTTTTGACAATTCTGCACATTTATTTTCCATTAAATTAATCCTTTCGCTAATTACATCTATTTCATTATTTGGTTCAAGTTTCGTCTTAACTGATTCATAATTTACAGGAATGTTATTTGATACAGCTTGTCTTAACATTTTTCTTAAATCCACGACATTGCTTGTTTCGCTTAGCTCTAAATTTCTGATACCTAGCTCAAAAATTAGCTCGTCCTTTAACAAGAGGTCTACTTTAATTGACATGTTTGAAAATTAAATTTAACTGAATAAATTTACACAATTTCACAATTTCATGATTTCTTATATTTTAAGAAAGTGCATAGCAGAGTGGCGCATATTTTGTACCGTCATTGTCTCCTATTTTATTATTGTAAAAATTAGGTAAACAATATTTCTAGTCCAATCCAATATAGTTAAACCTTTTTACCATCTTAATTAGAATTTTACTTGGATTGTCTGGTACAAAGTGGGCGTTAGGAATTTTACGTTAAAATAATAATATCTGTGCAAATTGTGATACAAATTCTTGTTTATTGAATAAACTTAAAATCTATACATCCTGACATATAACATTTCTAAAGCTGCAAAATTAAATTACCTAGCATAGACTGAGGCGTGTGTGAAGTTAATGAATTACCCTTTTGTTAATAACAATTATTTTACTAATTTCCTTTGAAAATTTTATTGTATTTAGTAGGTTAGGATTAGAGGGTCGAAGAATTATCCTGAAGTTCCCTCTCCATCGTGAGCCCTTCGGGTGAAGGGAAGACTTCGTAGACCAGTGAAACGTGGGCGTCTCGAAGATGACCAGGACTCAACGACGGCGGCCTCACGAATGAAAATTGTCTCGTTACAGAAAGCAGTCCGAGGGTTTGCTTATCTGCTAATTTTGCTTATCTGCTAACCTGTCCCTACTGGTTTTTAAGCTATCTTGTTTCCTCATGATATTACTATCTGGCCATTCGTGGTATTACATAATTTTTAATATAACTCTTTCCACAAAGGATTGGAAAATTTAATAAAAAAATCTACCTATGGTACAAATTAAACATTAAAATAGTTGTTAAGCTTAATTTTTAGAGGTAATTAGATAGACAGACTTAAGAATATTTACAACCCTTTTGTTGCTAAGGACGTCTTAAGACGTCCAAGATCCACTCGCGGTTAGCGCAGGACGTCCTAGGACGTCCTCATGTAAGGTTAAGTTTATGGAGCCAGTATATTCTGCGCTTTCCTCGTAGGGAGTTGAAACTACGTCAGCCCTCGGGGGACGTATCTGAACTTTTCTGAATTATTTCATCGTATCTGAACTTCAATTACCATAAGGAATGTAAATTGACAGTTAAATTATTTAGCCATATAGCAGTGCTTAAATAGACTTTTAGCAGTCAATGTGTTAAAGCTATTACATCATGTTTAAGATTCGCTGCCAATAAAACTAAATATAATATTTTTTATGAATTCAATGAAATTCAAATTGTATTCACCCCTACTGTTCGTAGTACTAATTTTCTTCACAGTGATGTCTTAAACTTACAAGCGTTTATCAGGATTTGACAAGTTTGCCAAGGTTGTACAGTGGAAGTGTAAACTGTAATTTTTTTCTAAATTTCAAAGTAATAGGAGTATAAACTTTACTTGGATTTTCAAATGTGACTAAAATTTTTACAATCAGGAGTATGACTGATATTTTATTATTTATAGCTTAATGATCGAATTGCATCCGTTCATTTCAGTGATTAAGACTATTTAGGTACTTATTCACCACAAAGTAACTAAAACTGTTTTACTAATCATTGGAGAAATGTGGCAACACTGATATCTTAAACAATAATGCTTAAACATTACACACTTTTGGAAAACTAGGGTGGTTCAGATAATGACTTATACAAATGGCCATCATCCAAGGATTTCCCACAACGTGTGTGTAGAATACTGATGGATTGCCAACCACAACTTTTAGAAGTTTCATTCGTTTTACTTGAGTCGTATCACTGAGGGTAAAATCAAAGGATTTAAAATTTTGTCAAGTCAAATTTAGCGACTCTTTAACTCACTGATACGTTGACGGGAACGTGACATGTTCACTGATTGCAAAAAGTCTTCTATTTTTGCCTCTCGACGAAGATAAATGGAACATTTTGTGGTTCTCAGATTAAGTTTTGTCATCTTTGTCGGTCTATTATGAAATCAAGTGGAAACCTAAAATCTCTCTGATTTTATACTTGATTACACTTGCACTATAAAGGTCAACAACATATCTTGTCGATACTTGAGACAGGTGTCCAATTATAAGGTTTATAGCTTGACGGATGGTCCCGTCGTTATGCCTAATTATACATGAATACAAACACATTTAGGCGTTAGCAATAATTATAGTTTGCCTCAGAACAGTTAAAAACTATAAGACGTTTGATTAGAGTACTAATATAATAATATGCATTCCAAATTTCATACACTTGATTGAGTTCCAAAAACTCCTAAAAGTATTCAGCATTCTGCTTTTCCCCGAAAATTACTAAAATACTTAATAAAATACATCTATATCTATAAAAATGAAGTGAACTTAAAGTATTAAAGGTTTGTATGTAATCACCTTAACTGATTGAGTATTAGATTAAAGTACTGCTGTTTAAAAAAATTATATCTTATGCTTGAAAAAAACTAAAAAATAAAAAAAACCTCTGGTAGTACGCAGATCGCTTTAGAAAACTTGTATTTTAATACATCATAATCTTATGCATTATATTTCAAAATTTAATTTTAAGGAGGTTTTAACACTTACATACATACATATTATGTCATAAACGAAATTTTCACACATAAAAATATTGTAGTTAGATTTGTTATAAACTAACGCTATAAACCAACCACCCCATTCTTCAAATCCAAATACAAAATTAAAAATTTAAGTGTGATTGGTCTTATGTTCTGAGCACGAGAGACTTTAACCTCAAACATTGCGAAATTTAGACAACAGTTCAGAATTCCAAAAACAACAGACAAAATTTTAGTAATTAAGATTATGAAAAATTATGTTTATGTAATAAGAAATCATTGGTGCAACAAAAACACTACACATTACAATAAATTGTAAAATAAAGTAAAATAATCTATAGGCCATACATGTAATGGTTAAATTATTAACAAAACTTCCTATTCAACAACACCACCTTTATAAAATATTAACAAATTTCATCTGCATTACACTGTGTCATTCCGCAAACCATCACATGTATGGTAAGTTAACAGTTTCTGTTTTTCATTTCACAATTAATTGTAATGTCGCTTAATTTCCCTGATTTCATTGGGGCGGGGTTCTAACAAGGGGTTTGACGGCTTTCCAAGGCAAAGATCTGCAAAAAAACCTCAACCAAGCAGTCCCACATCAATATCAGTGGACGGTAATCAATATGAAAAACTGTGGGGCGGATCCACGTTGTCAAAAAAAACACTCACTTTTTGTACCCAACTGTCACTTACGGTCTGATAGACTTTGGAGCACTTTTTTGTCAGTTAGATAAAACACCTTCCAATCAGATACTTAGGATTGTGAAACCGATAACAGATGTGATTTTTTTTGTTGATTCGGGGTGGTTCTTGTTAGTAAAAAAAAACTATATGCGTGAACAACAAGAGATTGACATTTTCTTTCAAAAGGTTTGGTTTTGGGTTTCCAATGTTATGATGGTTGTATGAGGACGTAATTCCACGTTCATTGTGACAGAAGGGACACCAGAATGCTTTTTCTAGTGGTGTAAAGGGTGCACAACAGTGTGATAGTGGATTATGTTTGGATATACATTTAGGGTACGTCACCTAAGACTACATAGACTTCGGTTTTAGAGATTAACACTATAATTATAAAAATTATATACCGGTGCTTTTTAAATCCTCACATACTGTTACTCCAATTGGTCCAAAAGATCTT